>CAUJNA010003442.1:0-52500 GCA_963377175.1 Effrenium voratum
GGTGGTCACTGCACTTCCCGGAATCTTGGCCGCATTGTCTTTTTCGGCTGCGCAGAAGTTGTGCGTATTACATTTATGCTATTTAACCCCTTATATCAAATGGCCCACACCAAGGGCGATGTCGAGCAGGCCCAGAGGGTCATCCAGCAGATGGAGCATCGAAGGTCTGTCGGGAGATTTGGTCTGCCGGCCCCTCCACCACCTCCACCACCTCCGCGGCCTCCAGCGCCTCCGAAGTCAGGAGCAGCAGGGGCTTTTGTGCTGACTTTGTCATGGTGGACATGTTTGTCAGCTTAGAAGTAAAGTGCGATGCTCATGGCCCAAATCCAGCAAACATGATTGCAAATGCAGGAGGTCTGCCAAATGCTCCTGAACGCCGTGACGCAGGCGAGTTGGTTTCTTGTGCGGACATCTGCCCCTTCTGACGTCACAGGTCATTTGCCGGCAGTGCCTGTGACGGCTGGCGGTCAGATGAAAGCTGGCCTTTCTCAAGGAGGCAAGGTTGTGTCACAGAAGCATCATGCTGCAGTGTCATTAGCAAAGCCGTTTTCTGAATTTCGAAGCTGTGAGCAGGTGCACCTGGTCCGGCGGTCAAGTTCATTGTGCCGCACACACCGCCGCCCAAGTCCAGCGCCCCGAAGCCACCGCCACCAGTACCAGTGAAAGCCAAGCCGGCCTGGCCTGAGGCCTGAGGCTGCTGTGGCCTCTTTTTGCCGCACACCGGTCTGCCATCCACATGCTTGCCCCGGCTAAGAAAGGCCTTTAATCAACTGCGCCCAGTCTCAGACCAAAAGCGTGGTTTCGCAAGCAGCAGGCATGTGGATCTTCCGGGTCTCACCTCGCTTTTCCTCACGGATCACTGGTCCGAAAGTTTCACGACGAGTGTGGGTGCTCAAAATAATGCCTGATTGCTGGCTGTGCTTACCACCCCTCCCCAAGCTATATTTAAATCAGCGGTGTTTGGTCAGTAGATCAGGGGTCAGAATATCGCATGTCATATGGCCATGGTGACAAACAAAGCTGCAGGACTTGTGCCTGGCCTCAGCCTCACGCTCAGCCTCACGCTCAGGCGCACTCAGGCTTGGCAAGTTGACTTGGCAAGTGAACCGGCCCAGGTATGCTGGGGCATTTGGCTGGATTCTAAGCGCTCACAAGGTCTAGGCTGCGCAGTGCGTGGAGCATTTCTTGTGTTGACTGTGCTTCGAGGCCCCACATCAGGCAACAATCTGGTCTTAGGTGCGAGAGATGACGCTTGCGCAGTTGAGTGTCTGAGGCATGTGTTTGTAACAAGTGTGCCTGCGCACCAGGCCGTTTTGTCTTGCAGCCAGGCCTTGGGGACAGCAGTTGTTAGGCCTTCATTACATGAGGCGTGCCTTGCATGGTCTGCTTGCAAGCATGCTGGTCATTTTGGTCCTGCAAGATTGAGTTGGATGATGCCTGTCCAGTCATGTTGGGCCTTGAGGCCAGTGACTTTTATTGGCCTTGAGGCCGGCTGTTGGTGAAGCATGGGGGCAGCAAGGTTTTGCAACCTTTGCTGGCTGGGGCTGCCTTGAGGCCAGCGAGGTCCTGCAGCCTCTGCTGGCTTTGGGGCTGCCTCGAGGCCAGCGAGGTCTTGCAACCTACGTTGGCTGTGGTGTCACCTTGCGGCCCGCAAGGTCCTGCAACCTCTGCTGGCTTTGGGGCTGCCTTGAGGCCAGCGAGGTGTTGCAACCTCTGCTGGTCTTGGGGCTGAGCAAGGTGTGGTGGCCTCTGCTCGCTTTGAGGCTGCCTTGAGGCCAGCGAGGTGTTGCAAGCTGTGCTGGCATTCTGCTGGCTTTGGGGCTGCCTCATGGCCAGCGAGGTCTTACAACCTCTGCTGGCTTTGGGGCTGCCTCAAGACCAGCAAGGTCTTACAACCTCTGCTGGCTTGGCTGCCTCGAGGCCAGCGAGGTCTTGCAACCTACGTTGGCTGTGGTGTCGCCTTGCGGCCCACGAAATCCTGGAACCTCTGCTGCCTTTGGGGCTGCCTTGACACCAGCGAGGTGTTGCAAACTGTGCTGGCATTCTGCTGGCTTTGGGGCTGCCTCGGGGCCAGCGAGGTCTCCTCTACTGGCCTTGGGCTCAAGGCCAGCAAGGTCTCACAACCTCTGCTGGCTTTGGCGTCGCCGAGGCCAGCAACGGTGCAGCCTCCGCTGGTGCCTCGGGGCCAGCGAGGTCTTACACTGGCTTTGGGTCTGCTTTGAGTAGTTGAGGCCAGCGAGGTCTTGCAATTTCTTGCAGACTTTTGCTGGCTTTGTAAAACTCCTCAACAGGCCTCTGCTTGTCCAGTCCAAAGTCGTGGTTGCTGGACCTTCAGTGTGCTCGCTAGGCTTTGCCCTCAAGGCTGGCGTGGACCTGCTGTTGCTGTGCAGTGGGAACAGTCCTAGAACTGCGCTCGGATTTGCTTCAGGCCCAATGTGGTCATCTGGCTGCACTTTATTATTGCAGGAGCGTGCGCCTGGCTTGGTTACTTTCCAGTGATGCATTGATGCCTGACGCCTGCGTTGACGTTGGGCGAATTGACAAATCATTTTCCCGGGCAGTTCCAAGCAATATTTTTCTATCATGACATCAATTGAATTCTTTTCGAGGAGTGCTTGCATCTTGCCATGCAGTTTGCATTTTTCACACTCAAGGCGGTCTAGCAAAGATGTCACAGCCTTTGGTCACTGCGCCAGATGGCTCGCTTTGGATGCAGGTCCCACCTGTACTCCTAGAACCAATGGGCACACATGGCCCGCCACCTTTCCCCCAGGCCAAAGTGACGGCGCTCCCTCCCCCACCGCCACCCAAGCTCGCCACGCCGCCGGTCTTTGTGCCCTGGAATGCCTCTGGCCAAGCGAGCACAGCCATGCCTCCCGGGCAACCAACGGCGGGCCAAGTGGCAGGTCCGCTGACAGGTCAGCCAGCTGGTCCAGCGGCTGGTCGAGATGCGGGCGGTCGCCCGCCGGATCAGTTGCCTCGCATCAAGGAAATGGTGATGGAGCTGGCGCCGCACATGCATTTGTGCTTGGAGGACCTGCAGGTCGATCGTCATGCTTGGATTGTGTCTCGATGGCAGCTAGTTTGCGCTTTTGTTTTACACATGTGATGTTTTATTTGGTCAACACAGATGGGACCTGTACTTGTGCCACGAGCGTTCGTGTAGTACCTTAAATAGAGCTTTTGCCCAACCACTGACTAAGGCGATCCTGACCTTGCTGACGCACTCAGAGCTGAAGCGGTACGCGATGGAGATCATCCCCAAGCTGCAGCGCTGCTTGGCCGAGTCTTATGAATAATATAGTTAGTTACTACTATTATTATGGGTGTTTGCAAGTGCCCTCATTTGGTGCTTAGATTGAAGGTGTTGCCCGTCACACGTGCTGGCAAGGCCAAATGCTGCAGTACGACCGCAGCCATCGGTGGCGCGACGTGTCCAAGGTCCTCTCGCAGTACTGTCGAGATCGCATCGAGTGGCATCGCATCTTAGCTGCACATTTTGATGATTCGCACGTCATGCATTCCACTCGGGCCAAACTCAAACAAGGGACGTTTTGCGCGCGACTGCCCTGCTAAGAAACTGGTCGCGGAGATTATCCAGAAGCTCCTGCGCGGCCAGAGCCGTCTTTCGCTTTCTATGAGGACACGAATTGGTCTTGGAGGTCTTCTGACTGGGGCTGGGAGCGATCATCAAGCAACACAGGTCCAGCTGGCAACGGTCAGGATGGTCTGCCCCCGCCCGCCGATGTTGCAGCACCTGTGCCTCCTCCGGGTCAGGAGGAAACTGCGGGCCTTCAGCAGTCCTCCTTCCCCCAGAACCCCAATCCTGACGAGTTTTTGTGGTCCTCAAGCAAGGCCTGGCTGAGCCAAAATCAGGAGGGCGCTGCACGTGATGAAGAGAAGGCGGAGGAGAAGTCAGACAAGAAGGCGGAGGAGAAGTCAGACGAGAAGGAGGAGAAGCCAGACGAGAAGGCGCAGGAGAAGTCAGACGAGAAGGCGGCGGAGGCCAAGGAGGGTGGGAGCCATGATAAAGCCCAGGAGGCCACGGAGGAGAATCAGGAGGATGGAAACCACCATGGGGCTTGGCTCTGGTCACCCGAAGAGCAGCAGCAGGCAGACTGGAGCGATCAGTGGCGAGCACACGACGACTGGTCCCACTGGTCAAGCTGGTCCTGGTCAACTTCCTGATGATCAGTTGCTGCGGTCCGTCTAATTTTAATTCATGCCTGCTTGGTCACGTTTGTGTGAGGTCAAGCCCTTGTTGCAATGCTAGTAATGTTGAGCCTTGGTCTTGGTTTTTCTACCCAGAATAAGTGACAGGTCTATTCAGAAATAATTGCGACCTTGCAGCATGGCGGAATGGCCGGAATTTACGGCGAACGACGTAGCCGTGCAGCCGCCAGTCATGAAGAAAAAAAATGCACCTATGCTGCCTCGGGGCTGCCTCACACAGAGCGCTGTAGCAGTTCATGCCACCATTCGAAAAGCATGCTCCACACGCCATCATTTGCCCTTTGTGTTTGCCAGGTGGGTATCTCGAGTTCCAGGCGATCACTTTGGCCACACGCTGGGCGCTGGGAATCAGTTGTGCTGGACGCAGCTCGAGCTGTCGTGAGCATGGTGACTTGGTTGTGTTCATGTCCAGGCATGATGTTATAACTGGCTAATTACTTCGAAACAACATTTCAGGTCAACACACAGCGCGACAGGTTTATAATCACACGCTAGAAAGAGATCCTGCACCACACGCACGCTCGCATTCTACAACTGGTGCCAAGAACGCACCAAAACACCGAGCGCTGCCATTTCTTTTTGCACGCTTCAAAAAAGCAAGTTCTTGTGGGTGTTCACTCATTTCACAAGCGAGCCAGATGAAATTTGCAGCAATGCCACAACAGCGTCAATTCTCTGCGCGCTGGGCCGGCCCCACTCAGCCCAGCCTGTTGCAATACAACGCCGACGCGGCGCACAGCTCGCAGCAGCGCCGGTCCGACAATGTGTCTCTGGAAAAGCGCCAGACCAGCACCAGCAAGGCCTTGCGTCTATTCGTTTTTTCGATCAAAATGTAATAGTGGCGCTGCGGTCCTTAATGTGCTCCATTGAAATATGTTGCTGACTAACAGTTTTTTGCTCTCGAACATGTGTTCTATCGAATGCGTGCTAATGTGTGTTCGGCACTCGCTGGGCATACCATGTGCCGGGACGGCGCTGGCAGTGGGATTTGCCGACCCGGCTCTGCAACCTCAAAGCGTTTCCCGAGCCTTCTAAGCATTTGCAACGCAGCAATAGCATTCGCTGATGTGATTAGATTTGCAATGCAAATGGCATAGGACACTGTAGCCTAGCCAAACACAAGCTGCGTCACCCAGGTGTCATGATATTTACTTGCATGCTTATGGCGTCAAAAAACCAATGAAACACATCGGCAAAAGCTAGGCACGCTAGCACCAGCTAGGCAAGCCATAAACGCAACACACTTCCGAAAAAGCGACAAGCATTACGCGCCTTTGCACTGTGTACAATGTTCTTTTTCTATTTTGTTTCCATAGTCCGTCTTGCTTCACTCAGCACGTGCTCGTCCGCTTTATTGCCACGACGTCTCAGCGGAAATAAATTTGTTTCAACATTGGTAGTTCTGTAAATGCTTTCGGCCATTCTTTTGAACGATGAAGGCGCACTGTGTTCGCAAGGTTTGTCTTGCAGTCAGCGCTGGTCCGGCTGTGCTTCCCATAGCGCCGACACGGCGCCTCTAGATAAGTGCTGCCCGTAAGCATTCCATTGCTTTAACAACGAATGTTTTGCGAGAACTCCTAATGTTTCCGATCATATATCAAGCACGGTTGAGCTTGCATTTGGCACGCAGCAATATGTTCAACATCAGCGTTATCACCTCGGCTCGCATTTCATTGTTGTAGCATTGTTTGAAGCAGCACCGGCTCGGCAACTATCTTTTGTTGCGTTGCCGGCCCGGCGTGGCCTACCACAGCTGCGCCGGTCCGGCGCTGCCTTTTCGTGCGCCGGTCCGGCGCTGCCTTTTCGTGCGCCGGCCCGGCGCCCATTTGCTGGTCGCTGGTCCGGCGCTTTCTCTCACGACGCTGGCCCGGCGCTTGCTTGCGAGGCGCCGGCCCGGTGCCGTGTACTAGTGCTGCTGGATATGTCTGCTACTGCGTTGCTTAAATTGTAGACTTATACACGCGCCATGAAATGATTTGTTTGGTACATTGCATGCAACACAGACATCGTAGAATGCAATTGCATGTTGTTTTTGTGACTGAGAAGAAGTATGTGGGCGTTTTTTTTTTGAGGCCCATCCAGTTGGCATCCTCTGGCTGCCTCCTCGGCTGGGTGTATCACGGGCCTGCTGTTTTAGGTTTGCCTGAAATTATTTGCGCTGACCAGCGTGATATCTTTGGCCTTCCGAGGCGAGTGCCAGTCCGATCGTTTGTACGGAGACGTGTCAAGCGAGAACCTTAGATATGCGTGCTGCAAAAGATTGTGGAAATGCATGTGACTCACAAGAGCATTGTGGCCATATCAAATCATTGGCTTTCAGCAAGTCCACAATTGTGTAGGGCTCTGTGGCTCATGAGGTTTTTCCGCCTGCAAGGCCTTTGAAGCACACGCCCCTGTTGCCTGCAGCCATGTTAGAAGCCCCCGTGCGTGGCCTGAAAAGACTACGAGCACACCTCGAGCACGAGGACGAGGTCCAATTCAGCCACAAGAACGAGAGCATGGGCCAGAAGTCTCCTGCGCCGAGTGTCCTCGCGTTGTGCCACTGGGCTCGGGTCGCACTGTCCAACTTGCCAAACATTGTGCCCGGGTACTCGGACAGCTTGCTGGCAGCAAGCAGTCAGACTTTTACTTGCTGTTGCGCGGGCTTGGGCACTGCAGAGGCGGCCGTGGAGCAGGTGGTGGCAGCAGGCCTATCAATGGACATTGCGGTGAAGCTTGAGGCTGTGGCGAGCTTTGAGATCGATCCACACTGCCGCCAGGCCTTGTGTGCCCGCAAGCTTTCTGGCCACGTCTTCGGCGACCTCTTTCACATGTTTCCAGGTTGCCAGGCTGACCAGGTCAAAGCTCCACGCCAGCGGTTCCAGCACTTTGTGAAAAAGTTCGACAAGTCCTCAGAGATTCCTTGCTTAACCCACAACAGGTCCTGTCAGGTCCCATTGAACGTACAGGGATGCATAGCGGGCACTCCGTGCCCCCCATGGTCAAGAATGGGAAAACGCGAAGGCCTGGTATAGCCAGACATTTGTCGCTTGTTCAACACATGTATGTGCTTTGCTCACGTGGCCAGGTGACAAGGACAGCCGCACCGGAGTCACGTGGGCTTGGCTGGCTCACGTGAAGCGCCGTGGTCTAACATGGTGCATCCACGAGAACGTGCTGGGCTTCCAGCTCCTAGGCATAATATGCTTCATTCACTACAGGGGCACGTTGTCCCAACATTTTGACAAACCCGCAGAGTGCAGTGAGCACATGTGATGATGTGGAGATCTGCCAAGGTCTGGGTATATCCGCGACCTCTTGGGCACAGAGTACATGGTCTACGATTTGCTGTTGGCCCCAGCAGATTTCGGACAAACTGCCATGGCCAGACCTCGTCTTTTCACAGTGGCATATCGCAAGGACAAGGTCCATGTGGTCACACGCCCCGAACACGTTTTGCAGGAGATTTGCCGGGTAGTTCACGCAAATATCGACAAGCATCTGTCCATTGCAGATTACTGTTCTTTCACCCCTGTGGACGTGCTGCTCAAGGAGGAGAACCGGCTGCGTGCCAGGATGAAGCTCCCGGCGGTGACACATGTCAGCGATGATTGGAGCCCGGTGCTGTCCACCTTTGAAGCCAGGACCGCTTTGAGCTTGGCTATTTCTTACACGTAGCGTGTTCTTGTGCCTGGTGATGCACGTTGCATCACATGACAAGTCATGGCGCATGAACTGACGTGTCAGGAACAAGCAGATGTACTTGGACTTGTGGAACAGCCGAGACGGGTCACATGCCAGCAGCGACCACTCCTGTGTCTTTGACTTGACTCAGAACCCGAGTTTCATCGCGGTCATGTCCAAGAACGGATCTCTGCCCACCATGCGCCGCAACTCCAAGTTCTGGTTGCCAGCCAAGCGCCGGTTCATTGTGCCATGGGAGCTTGCGCTTATGTTTGGCTACCCTGTCTGCCAAGAGACTGCAGACTCAGCCGGGGTCCAGCTCGACAAATGTCTGGCGGTTTACAAGTCAGGCACTCTGGGCAATGCAATGTGTTTGCCAGCAATTGGTCTAGTTTTGTTGGCCACGTTGAGTTCTGCAAAAATGCGGTCTCAATGACACGTCGAAGAACTCCATCACTAATTAGGTCCCGGGTCCTGACCTGCACGGTCTGTGGCCTGACCCACAGCATCTGGGAAGCACAAAAGCAATTGTCGGCAGAAACACAGCTGGGTTCGTGAGGGTTCGTGGGGGTTCGTGGGGGTTCGTGGGGGTTCGTGGGGGTTCGTGGGGGTTCGTGGTTCGTGGTGGTTCGTGGGGGTTGCGTGCCGAAATCCCAGGCCCCCAAACGTTCGTGCATTCCGGTTTTCGGGTTCGAACCGAGGTTCGTGCTAACCCCTTCGTGAAGGGTTCGTGGTGGCTGCTTCCTTTAACGTAGCACAGCAAACTTGGTTCGCAGAAGGTTCGCGGCAGGGTTCGTGCTAACCCTGGCTCGGGTTCGTGCTGTGTCCCCCGAGGGTTCGGGGCAGGGTTCGTGCTATCTAAGCTTGGTTTGTGTTTAATAGAACGGACAGATGTTGCCTGTTGAGAGGATCAGCCTAGGTCAACTTTTGGGAAACCTCTTGCACTTTGTTTGAGGACACTTCCTACACTTCCCTTGGCAAATACTTGGCAAAAGCTGTTGCTTCCATCGTGCACAGTGCTTATTACAGAGTGTAGCCGACTGCTTGCTGAAGCTTGGGCAGGTTCGAGTGATTGTCATCATATCAGGCTAGTCCCATTGCGTTTTCGCAGTGCTTGGTCTGACGCCGCGCATTCTTGGCTAGAGGTGCGGGTGGTCTTGCGTTTGTAGCACAAAGGCTTAGAGGTCTGTTCTTCGAGTTGGTCTCAATAATGTCGGCCTTGATGAAGTCGGTCATTGCCATGGTCGATTTTGTCGCACTGGTCATGGACTATGTACTGTAGTCACATTTGCAGTCTCTACATATGCAACGAAGAGAACCCTGCTCATCAGCGTTCATGTAAGGCAAGATGAAACCCAAGTAGCAGGACAAGCAGGCATGGCCAAGACAAGGCTACGTGAGCAGAGAGCCACCACGCAGTTCAGAAACAAGTGTCCTTTAATTAATCAGCAAGGGAAGTTGGCACGCGACTGTTTGGGAAAGACCCTGCAGGGCTTGCCCTACAGCAAGGGAAGTCAAAGTGTTCTTGTGAGGGTTCTGCGCACGGCCGGCGCATCCTTTTGGCCCAGCGCGCCCCATTTCAAGCACCCATGGATTCATAACAACATCGGACACTACACAGAACCATAAAGCCAAACAAGGAAAGACACTCACCCACTGTTGTCGGCTTTTCCAGGTTAGTCAACTTGGGGAAAGAGATTGCCATGCCCCGTTTGCGTTCCAAATACGCTGCTGCCTTGGGATTGGATGGTCCTGACGGTCCGACAGGGCCAGCCAGAAGGAAACAGCTCAGCAAGGTCTATGAGCGGAACAGAAAGGAGAAGCTGGGTCAGGTCAGCCGCCAGAGCAAGTATGAGAACCTGCCAGAGGTCCAAGCGGTCAAGCACAAGCCCCATGAACGGAAGCAGGTGTTAGCAAAGTTGTACAGGCAAGCCGGCAAAGTCGGGAAGTCTAAGCATCCACTGCCAGTCAGTGACAAGCCTGAAGCAGCACCAATGAGAGCGGTCATTGCAATCGATGGTCCGGTCATTGGCGACGCAGCCGAACATGTGGGATTGCAGCCGCCCTGCGGTCTGATCATTGCTGGCCAGGCCGATGGTGAAGCGTTGCAGCCGGCCATGCTGCCTGCCTCAATTGAGGAAGACCAGGTGGCCATGTTCTGCCACTGCAGTGCTGAGATGGAGCATCTGAAGCAGCAGATACTTGACCTGGAAGCAAAGAACGTCAGCTTGAACAAGGACATGGTCTTTCAGGGCCGTGTTTTGCGGTGGCATCAGAATGTCAGAGACTGGGTCTCCAGTGTGGCCTGCCAGGCCATGTCCCAAAGGTCCGTCAATGTGCCACCTTGGCTAGTGTTGCAGGGCCAGCGGCTGGACGATGATCAGACTGAACCTGAATCTGACATGGAAAGGTCACCATGCTAGTCTCTCAAAAAAGGGGCACAATGAAGTTTCGGGGTCACTTAGATGTGAGGCACTGTCAGCGCCGCATCTGGTCTGGGTTTATGCAAGCCAGCAAACGCAGGCCTGCAACACAATGGGCAGAGGAAAAAGCTGCGGCACGAGTTTGCTGCCATATGCCCACACCAACGCTTGGTTTAATCTTGTTCACACAGCCTGTGCCCAGGGGGTCAATTGTGCTGGGTGGGGCCCATCAATCTGGCCTTTACAAGCTGTTCATATTTGAAGACCCACTTGGTGCCACCCTTGCAGCATAGCCCGGGAATGCGCTGAGTATGCTTGTGTCTTATAACATGCCAGTGTTTTTTTAAAGCTCAGCCGATCCGAGCATCATTGCGAGACTAACCACGTTGATGCAAAAGGCCGCTGCCACAGATGATGTTTAGCCTTAAGCCCATCACACATCCCACGTTTAAAAGTCGGCCAACACACACAAGCACAACAAGCCCACACAGCAGCTAGCAGTAGGTTGTGAACTCTGAACGCGTGCGGCTTTTCCGCTCCCACCAGCGTTCCAGTGGCACGAGCCATTTCAGTGGCACTTGGTTTTATTGTTGTTGGCCACTCTGCCCGGAGAACTGGCCAAATTCCAGCTAGCAAAAATAGTTGCTACTGTCACAAGTGGTCTGAGCAATGTTGTTCTTTGCTTGACAAGCAGGGTCAGGTAGCGGAGTGCGGCTTGAACAATTTTGGCAATGTTGGCCTTGCCTAGTTGGACTGGCCTTGCTGGACTTGCTTTGTGAGTGCTTGGCCATGTTGAACTTGCCTTTTTCTTGCATTTGGTGGTAAGTAAGCACACAGGTCCACAGTCGCCCTTCGCATGTATTCATTCCTGTGTTTGAAACTGGTTTTCGAGCATACTTGGCACTATGTTTTTGAACATTCACAGGTGCAAGTATGGAAAGTGTTTGGACTTCCACCAGGTGAGCTGAGGATTCCGCGGTACAAATCAGATGGGCCCAGTACAACACTACAGTTGTTTCTATTAATTAGCTGAGATCCTTTCCACGAACCTTGGAGTGCTGAATTGTTTTTCCCGCAGGCTGGGGTCAAATGCTGCATTCTCACTAGACACTCACCGCGCCAGCATGGACGAGTTTGCTAGGACTATCATGGTAATGGTGGTCTTCTACACGGGCGCGGTCGTGCTGGTCACGGTGTGTGGCACTTGTTGGTGGGTCAAGCGCGCAGAAGCAAAGGTCTCTCGTGAGCAGGACATGACCGCCTGCGACTTCGGGACACCGGTTGTGTATGTCTTGGATGGACGTGCAAAATACCATCATAGGCGCTGTCACCATGTGAAGAATCAGCACATGAAGGCCATTGCCAAAATGGCATGCGCTAATTGTGCTTGGTTGTGGTCATTTCCTAAGCACGGCTAATTTGTCGGTCTTGGTGCACGGTGATTAGCACCAACTGCAGGGCTGAGTTCTTTTGACTGCCACGGGCTTCCTTCTTCAAATCATTGTGCAGTAATGTGCGCCCAGCCTGTCCGCGCGCCCTTGACGACTTTTTTGCTACTGATGTCCACTGCTGTCACGGAGCCAAAGCCCTTCAACCCTTCAATGCGGTTCACATCTAACAAACATTGGTAAAGAATATTTTTTCATAGTGGCAGGGGCGCAGCGCTCTAAGGTCATGAAAGAAACAGGCGCGGGAACTCATTCCAACTTGCGGGGTTCTGATCCATACATAGGGGTGATAGGCCTCAGTTGGGGAAAAAAGTGCTGCCTGTATTCTGTACAGTAGCTTTACACATGGTTTGGATTCCGGACTGTGATTGGGGCACTGTTCATGAATGAAGGGATTGGGGCAGAGGGCGGTGGCTTGATGTTGCTGCAAAGGTTGGCCTGCACGCAGAAGACTATTATTCCTGGAGGCTGGCCAAGTTGACAATTGCAGTTTTGCACGAAAGCAAGCTGCAGTGCTGGTTTTATCATGGCTTTTCGCTGCGGTTCTCAGTGGGTGTTTGACTTGATAGAATCTAGAAAGGACACTGCGTCGAAAGCCAACAGTTGCCAAACATGTGCACATCACACACATGCTGGTGCCAGCATCATTTGGCATAATCTGAGTCCCGTGCCTTGCTTCCCATTCCTGTCGGACTGCGTGGCTCCACCTCCACACCCTCAACATCAGCCGGAGCGGTGTGATGTCGTGCCACATGCTGGTCATGTGGAGGTCAGCGCTTGGGGAGAGAAGTGGCTACTCAGACACAAGCAGACTGGGGAGGCAGTTGTGGGCTCTGGGGAAGCTGTGCTGCATTTTGATGACAATGAACGAGGCTTCCTTAACATCAGGCGTGGTGAGGAAACGACCGCGGTCTGGGTCAGGGATTTGCTCCAGAGACGAGTGTTGTTGGATAAGCCCTCTGGCAAGCAGTTTGTCTACGACAAAGACAAGAAAGAGCTTCAGTGGCTTGACGCATTCTGTCAGCAAAGAAACTTTCTTTACCCACGTGAAGCACTTCGTGGTCCGTTTCGGGAGGACATGGTCACGCTCATTGAGTGCAATCAAGAGAAAAGGTTCTTCTGGCTCCTTCGGCCTTTCACAAAGGTCAAAAACAAAGAAGTCACAAAAAAGCTGAGACAGCAATGGCTTCCATCGTTTGAAAGGATGCTTGGCCAGGATGCTCGTGGCCATGTCTTGTGGGGAGAAAGGTGCAAAATGCCTGCAGCTGCTTTGGAGGAAACAGCTCACGACGTATTCGTATCCACGAGCTTGGTCTTATATCTTCTTGCCCTTTTTTCTGCGCAGCACGGAACCAAGCAGGTGCAGACATATTTGCAAAGCTTTCTATGTCAATTCCTGCCAGACAAGGTGCAGCTAAATGTGAAGATCAATGACTGTACGCTCCATTTGTCACTGAATCAGGGGCGGGTGTCCTTGTCTGAGCTCACAGCCCGCACCGCCTTTCGGGAGCGGCAAAAGAGCTTGCGTAGAAAGATCACGCGGTCAATGGGCGAGGAACGCGGCCTTGCAGACGTGTTGGTGCAGCTCTTTCGGTGGAATGAGTACAAATGGCTTTTCCGCGCACTCCTGCAAGGTCTCACTCCAGAGCTTGAGAATGGAATTGCTTGCAAACAGTTCGAGTCCACGCCCCTGGAGTCCGATGCCTTTGACTGGTCTGAGCCAGACTGGCGCGACCCCAATGTGCGACTTGCTCGGTTGCAGGCAGCACTGACCACACGCAGCCGACACAAGAAGAAAGGTCAATCGGCGAATGAAAAGCTATCAAGGAGACAGCTGGGCCAGCGGAAAGCACAGACGGCAATGGCACGCTCGATGCTGACCTTTCGACATCGCCGGCAAGAAAGGTCTCAGTACTGGCAGACAGTGCGCAAAAAGTTTGCCTCCGCTGTAAGGGTTCATACCGCCTTCGACGGTTCCCGGGTCGGCGGTCGCAAGTGGGTGACCTTCTGCGTGCTCAGTGGAGGTCTCGCTTGCTGGGCCCCTCCGGTCAGATACCGTGATGGTGGCTACCGGCCTCCCGACTCAGAGCAGAAGCCAAATCAAGCGGAACAAGAGCGCTTAGATCTCAGGACCCTTGAGTTCCTGGAAGAACTGCGGAGCCGGGAGGCCACAGCAGAACCAACCTCGGTGGTGCAGAAGGTCTCGAGTGCCCTGGCCAAAGTAAATTGTTTTTCCTTTGGCTTGCACACAAAAGCGTGTTACATGCTGGCTCGCTTTCAAATGGCCTGTTGCGTTCTCAGGACTGCCGTCTTACGAGCAAATCATGGGCCTGGACCACACCTTGAGCTGCATACTTCCCCACATGAACGGCCTGTCAAGTTTCCTTCCAACCGACGCAGAAGCAGGGAAGCCTCTCCTCGAACTTCCCACTTTGTGTCTGACAGCTGACGGCGGCCCAGATGTGAATTCTGCCCTGATGTTTCTACAGTACGGCGCCGGTCTGAGAATGATTTCTTTTTGGGACCCCAGACACCGGATCTCTCGAGAGTTGGAGAACTCTATTACCCATGGTGGGTCTGGCCTGAGAGGCGCCATGCTGGCAGCCGAGTTCATTCTGTCTTTCCAACGAGGCCCGTGGTCTGGTCACAAATGGCACCGAATTCTTCAAGAAGAAGCGAGCGAATGGTTAGCTCAAGCAGCTGGCCAGAGCGATGCTTTGGTCCAACACCTTTTGCCCGGTATAGGCAAAGAGCTCGGCCTGAGCCAGACAGACATCAGTCGAACTGACATTCTGGCAGGTCTAGCAAATGCTAAATTTCTCCAGCACCGTGGCCCAGCATCGGCAAGTCGCTGGGATGCATTTCATGCAGGCTGGTCTGAGCGACGGTCAGAGCTGTCCCTTATGCTTGGCCTGCTGATCAGTTTTGGCTTGAAATGCGGGTATCTCAGCGGAGTGCTGAACAAAGCTGGGTGGTCTGAGACACGAGCCGCAGAGTGCGACGACAAGAGCACTCTCAAGGCAGAGACAAAGGCGCAAATGTATCGCCAGTGTCGGAACAAGCTACACGTGGTCACCATGACTCTGCTGAACACGGACGTGGTCTCGATGATCCAGGCATGGTATTGCATCTCTGTCCCGGTCAGTGACTTTGCTAAAAGCACGTACCTCCTGTGGAACTTGGGTACGTGGGTGGGCTGGTGTGTGGGCATGCTCGAGCACGTGGGCGATATCACGCGCGTGCAGGTGCGCACTTGTGGCTGGCTGGGCACGTGTGTGTGTGTGTGCGTGCGTGATCATGTGCGTGCGCACGAAAGTGGGTGCGTGCACACGGGCGTGTGTGGGTGTTTGCTTTGCGTGTGTGTGTGTGTGTGTGCGCCGGCGTGTGTGGGTGTTTGCTTCGTGTGTGTGTGTGAGTGTGAGTGTGAGTGTGAGTGTGAGTGTGAGTGTGAGTGTGAGTGTGAGTGTGAGTGTGTGTGTGTGTGTGTGTGTGTGTGTGTGTGTGTGTGTGTGTGTGTGTGTGTGTGTGTGTGTGTGTGTGTGTGTGTGTGTGTGTGTGTGTGTGTGTGTGTGTGTGTGTGTGTGTGTGTGTGTGTGTGTGTGTGTGTGTGTGTGTGGTGTGTGTGCGTGTGTTTTTGTCTGTTTGTCTGTCTGTCTGTCTGTCTGTCTGTCTGTCTGTCTGTCTGTCTGTCTGTCTGTCTGTCTGTGCTGTGCTGTGTCTGTCTGTCTGTCTGTCTGTCTGTCTGTCTGTCTGTCTGTCTGTCTGTCTGTCTGTCTGTCTGTCTGTCTGTCTGTCTGTCTGTCTGTCTGTCTGTCTGTCGTCTGTCTGTCTGTCTGTCTGTCTGTCTGTCTGTCTGTCTGTCTGTCTGTCTGTCTGTCTGTCTGTCTGTCTGTCTGTCTGTCTGTCTGTCTGTCTGTCTGTCTGTCTGTCTGTCTGTCTGTCTGTCTGTCTGTCTGTCTGTCTGTCTGTCTCTGTGTGTGTGTGTGTGTTTGTGTGTGTGTGTGTTTGTGTGTTTGTGCGTTTGTGCGATTGTGTGGTTGTGCATTTGTGCGTTTGTGTGTTTTTGTGTTTGTGTGTTTGTTTGTTTGTGTGTTTGTGCGGTTGTGTGTGTGTGTGTTTGTGTGTGTGGTTCGTGTTTGCACGTTTCCCTGTTTTCTTTTTTTGCGTGTGTGTGCGCTAAAGTTTGCGGGAGTGCTCGCCACGTGTGCCTTTATTATTGCAGGTTGGCCCCTGCTTGCGCGTGTTAGCATGCGTTGGCACTTGTGCGTGTGCGTGTGTGTGTGTGGGTGTTTGCTTTCTTCACACTTTTGGCAGCTTTCTGTTTGCATGTTGGTGCTCTTGTGAGTTTATGTGTTTCTGTGTTTTTGGGGTTTAATTGTTTTGTGTCTGTGCCCGTGTGTGTGACAAGGAACGGAACCCAGCCTAATTTTCCACGCATCGACAGATGAAATTTGACCCCTGTTCTGCACACCAGATGTTATTGCTTCAACGTTTCAGGCAATAGGCATGTGTCCTGGGGTCTGGCTGTTTTTCTGTCACGCATGGTTGGTACAGAACGGGGTTACCGAGTTCAAGATACTTCGTTGATTCGAAGCCTGGCTTTCATTGATTAGCGAGACATCTGGCGCAGACACACATGGACACGTTGCCCTTTGGAAAGCGTTCTGATGGCGCGTATAGTGGCTTCGCGTTAGGGGAGTCCTGTCAGCCTGTCTGTGAGCAGTGCAACATGCCTGTCCCTGGCGAACCAATCGTATCCTGACATCGTAACAGTCCCGAGCACTATGTGTAACGCGACTGCAGGAAGCCCAATAAAGGTGTTTCTGGTAAAACCAACCATCTTGCACATGGTGGCCTGGCCGTTTGTTGGCATGTTTGGACATTCCGGGCTTCTCAACCGAGGGCTGGCCAACCGGCCCCTGGCTTCCATAAACTTATTATTGATTGAAACATGTTGGGTGTAAGCTTCTGAGCGACCAAGGTCATGAGCTGCATGGCATCCGGTCTTTGCTGAGCACTGGCAAAGAGGGCTGCAGACAGCACTGGCTTGAACAGGCTCGGGGGGGGCCTTTGGCAGTAGCCGGTCGGATTCTGGAGCAGCTTCTGCAGCCAGACACGTTGGAGAGCACAGGTCTTTGGTTTGAGGCCGAGCTCTGTGGCAATGCTGTTGGCAGAATGTCTGTGGACCACCCACAGGTTCGGCTACAGGACAAACAAAGCCAACGACACATGAAGATGGCCTTGACGCTGGTCTTTTACAAGCTCGTGTACGCTTCTCCGGTCCTGTTTGGCTACCCGATGAAATTAGTCTTGCTGCTGGGCACCGAGGCTGAGCAAGCCGCTACCCTGGTACACTTGCGGCGCAGTTATGAAGCACACAAAGCAGCTGCAACACGTCGCGGGAAATGGTGTCAGGTGTTTGCCAAGCGGTCTCCGTTCAATTTGCAAATCATGCGGGATGTCGTGGCGGAGCTTGAGCGCAGCGAGTGGCAGTTGAGCAAAGGTCTGCGTTGTTTTCTGGATGATTGTTTCAGTGGCTTCGGGTGCACGTGGAATGAGGAAGGTTTCTCCCGACTTCGTGAAACAGAGTCCACAGAAAACAAAGGTCATGACATGACATCATGCCAGGTGTGGCAAACGCTTTCCTTCAGAAAGGTCTTGGAGGGTTCTGGCTTTCACGAGGTCGCCACAGATACGACCTTGCCAGCAGTCAGTTTGCCTGAGTCTGTTTACCACATCCAGCGTAAGCAGCCCACTTCGCCTGTGCTGAAAGGAATCCTGAAACAAATGGTGTGGCCTTCCCTTTCACCTCAAGGTGTAGGGGGCCTTGCCTGCGAGCTGACGTTATTAGCCAACGCCAAGGACTCCGACTCGATTGGCAAGCTCGCAGCAACGTGGCGGAGCACTCTGTTGCGTCAGGGCTTGGTGGTGATGCACAAGTCCTGGCCTCGACCTTGTCTGTCTTTGGGCGTTTGGCCTGGCAACAGTGGTGTGTTGCTAGTCCCTTTACAGGAATGTAAATATGGATGGAGTCTTGCCGATGCTGCTTTATCCACAGCATCACTTGTGTGGGCACAGGTCTCCTGCTTCACGGATTGGTCTGTGTTGCCATCAGACACGTATAGCCCACTTCACATGTTTGCAAGGCACAAAGAGAGAGACCTGTCTGCTCTCCCGCTGGTGTGTAAGTCAGACGAAGATTCCCGCAATAAGGTCCCGCTTCTGGAGTATAGTGCCCAGCACGCATACTGGGATTTGCCAGCCAGCATCTTGAAGCTCTTGGCAAAAGAAGAGTTTGCCCAGGATGCCGCGGTCCAAGACAGTCATCTCGTAGGGGAACTTTTGCGGGTCTGCGTTGAAAAGGCGCTGAAGGTCTCACCAGAAAAGGCTGCTGACATCATGGAGAGCAACTTGCACCATAGACACGCGGACGACAAACAAGACCTCATCGATTTGCTGAAGCAGCCAGCTTTCGAAGAACTCGTTCACGCTCGAGACCAACAAGAAGTGCAAGATGCCTTGAAGCAAGCCAAGGCCTCTCATCAGGCATTTTTGGACGTTGCAGGGGCAATCAGCCGCGTGCGCAAAGCAGGGTCCAAAGCAAAAGCTGTCAAGCGAAAGCCGGTCAACTTTGCAAGTTTCAGGGTCTTCGATGCAGAGCGTGTGTCTGCGTGGCTGCCAGATGGCTCTTATCGGTGCTACCGTGACACTTTTAACAAGTGTTGGCGGATTTTCCACAAAAGTGGATGGAGTATGAGCAGGTCTTGGGGGCCAAGCGGGAATGAGTCAGCGCCAGTGGAATCGGTTGTGCAAGGCGCCTGGGAGAGGCACAAAATGTTTCACCCAAACTGCCAGTGCCCGTTCGACTTCAAGAATGTCGTGGCATGAGAGTGGTCTACAATAAGAAAGCCATAAAACAAATAAATGTTTCGAAGAAGTTCCCGGGTCTGTTTTCCATTTGGCTGCCGTTCAGCAGGGTCTTTGGGGAAGGCTTCCAGCTTGGTTTTCCAATTGGCTACCTTCGCTTCAAAAAATTAATTTGAATTGCTTCCACTTGGCTGCCTGCTCTTTTCATCTAAGGCTGTTTTCGTGGAACACTTGCAATTGGATGTTGCCATTGGCCGCTTGACTGTGCCTTGAAAACTGCTTTTAAGGAAAGCTTTCGATTTAATTTCCCAGTTGGCCGCCTTGACTTTGCTTCCATGATTAGATTTGCCAGTTTGCTGCCTCCGTTTCCACTTGGCTGCCCGCACGTTTTCATCTAGGCTGCTTCCGGGGCAAATTTTCAAGTCGATGTTCCAATCAGCTAATTGGCTGCCTTCACTTTGCCTTTGAAAACTGCTTTGCGGAAAGCTGAAAATTTTTGAATCTCCGACATGTTGCCATCCCTTTGCTTTTAATCATAAGTTTGGGGAGGGTATTCAAGTTGATTTTTCAGTTGGCCTGCTTGACTCTGCCTGTGAGGCTGGCTTTGGTATAATTAGTCGTCTATTTGGTTGTTTCCATTGGCCACTTGTATTTACCTTTAACGTTCAAATAGCTTCAGGGAAAAACTTGCAGCTTAATGTGTCAGGTCACTTGTTCGGTTGGCGTTCGGGAAAACCTGTTCATTATCACAAGGAGCCTAAGCCGCAACAAAAACAGCTTGCAGCATTCCAGCGCCCAACGTTAAGGATGGCAAGCGCAGCTTGAAACAAAATAAGTTGTCGATAGCAGTGGTCGAACTCACAGCCACGTGTTCTTGTTTCAGCCCGGCAGAGGTAAGATTTGCAGCCTGTGGCACGCGAAAAAAAGATTCCGGGCAGTTTGCACACTGCGTTCTTTGTTGCAGCCATGCTTGCTGACTGGCTTGATCTGATTGCCTGCTTAATCTCACTTGCCTGCTTGCAGGCTTTTACCCTGCAATGCGCGCAGTCCGTGGAGGCATCTTGCGCGAGTCACAGGTCATAGGGCTAGTTGTGCGGCCGCCTTCCCCGAAGAGGTCAAGGTTGCAGTGGCCACAGTGTCTGGGTGTACGCAGCGCAGGGAGCACGCAGGGCTGCCCCAAGGTCTGGAGATTCAGCACGGTCAATGTCAACGGGCCACGCTCTGAGCGTCGCAAAGGCTGCGGCGTGCTTGTGTCAGCGAGCACGCATGCGCATGCTGTCTCACATTTCATGCCATCGCGCGGCGCAAGAGCATGTTTGCATCTCGCCATTTGCTGCTTCAGGCATTTGTCAGAGAGGCCTGACTTTTGTAGCGTTTAATCATTTGTGGCCATGGCTGGGAAGAAAGCCGGCCAGCTCAAGAAAGCCGAGACGATGAAGGACTTGAAGTTGTTGCAGAAGCAGAAGCGCATGGGCAAGGATAATGCCCACTGGCAAGCTCAGGTCGCGCAGGAGGCTAACTTGAAGGAACTCATGGACTGGTGCGAGAAGCATCCTGAGGCAACGAGCGCCATGCTCTGTCAGGTGCGGTCAGGGTCCTGGGATTCGGGGTCGGAGAACGAATCGGAGGCCGAGGAGAAGCTCCCACCCTATCAAAACAAGGTCCACCTTTTGTCCAGGGACAACGTGGTCAAGCTCGTGTCCGGCTTCCTTCCATCCATGGGCGCTTTCATTGAGAGCTTGCCGAAAAAGACGCCGAAAGCCGACCTCGGGTCAATCCTGGCATATCTCACCAACATGGACCCTGCCTCGGCCTTGCCAACCAAGAAGGTTGGGCCTTTGAGGGACTACTTCCGCGACCGCTGGGTCCGCAATGGGGAGCGCTGCAAAGACTGGCTCTTTGACTCAGACGGGGATGCAACCACACAGGCCTGAAGCAGAACCAATCCACCACCAATGCCGCGTGTCACATGTTGTAGTTCAATAGTGCTTAATGTTGGATGTTAGGGCTTGTCGCATTTTGAAAATTTGGGCTTTGCCCGGTAGGCCTTCTGGTCTGCCCACAGCTACTGGCGATTGGAGGATGATGAGAGCGGTGAGAAGGTCGTGCGGTTTGTCCCCACTGGAGAAGTCCTGCCACTCCCGGACTGCATCTGCGGTGATGACACAGAGCTGGTCCTCGGTCACTCGTTCGCCAAAGCAGTCCTGAAGAGGGATTTGGTTTCCCTGAGCGTCTCGTCATTGTTGCAAAAGTCCCCGGACATCAAGATTGCTGGCCCGCTGTTTCTGAAGGACTGCGCTGACGCTGGGACTTTAGACGAGAAGCCTGAAGTCAAGACCCCGCCACGGAAGAGCCGGAAGACAACCAAGAAGCAAGGGTCTCCTGAAACAGGGGCCAAGCAGTTGAAAATGTCCAGCCCTCAAAAGCCCAAGAGTGGCAAGGGCGGTCTGAGCGACGTTGAGTCGGATTGAGTCACGCCGTGGTCTCACGGCTTTGCCCTGCATAAAGGCCACGTGATTATAGGTTTTTTTTGTTGTCAGGTCGAGCACGCGATGTAAGTCAAAATGTGCCAAGCGCTGGCGAAAAGAGCATGTCTTCATGATGCTTCCCTGTCCTGCTTTGTTTATCTGGAGTCCGAGGTGGTCCATCAACTGCAAGGAGGGTCCAAGCCTGGCGCTCAGTCTAATTAAGTCTCACACACTGGCATTTGCTCGCAGGGCTTCGTCTCGGCCTTCGTCAATCAGATTCTGCCATGTTGCCAGCTTAGAGTAGCAGCAATGCTATTGCGATACTCTGCTGCTGTTTGCCTTTGTCCATTGTGATTGGTGTATGTTCAGCGATGCAGCCACGGTCAGAAGCGCAATCTTGGTTCAACATCAATAATGAAATGTGCAGGGATATAAGGAGTGTGGGTGTGGGGGTGTGGTGGTGTGGGGGTGTGGGAGAGTGGGGTGTGAGGGGTGCATCCGCAAGATCGTTTTGGACAGAGCACTGGCCAACAATTCGGGACATGCTTGGCTTCCATGTTTGTTTCCAAGAGCGCTCGTGTCTTTACCGTGTGTGTCCTAGCACGAATGATACCAAAGATCAAGGCGCCGACCAAGCAAAGACCAGGGGACCAACGACCAGGGACCAAGGACCAGGGATATAAACCCCGCAATACAGCCCAATCATTCAAATGAGCAGCTCCTTGGAAAAAAGGGCAAGCGTGTCTGGCGCCTAGTTGTGTGGGCGAGTGGGTGTGCCAGGGTGTGGCACGGTGTGGCGGGTTTGTGCGGGGCGTGTGGGCGGGTGGGCGGGCGGGCGGGGTGTGGGTGGGTGGGTGTGGGTGGGTGTGGGTGGGTGGGTGTGGGTGGGTGGGTGGGTGGGTGTGGGTGGGTGGGTGGATGGGTGTGGGTGGGTGGGCGTGGGTGGGTGGGGCGGGTGGGTTGGGTGGAGCAGGTGGGTGGGTGGCTGGTAGGGCGGGCGGGCGGGCGGGCGGGCGGGTGGGTGGGTGGGTGGGTGGGTGGGTGTTTATTTATGTTTGTGGTTGTGTGGGTGGTGTTTTTGATTAAATATGTCCATCTAAGGCCAGCCAACAGCAGAACAGGTTCATAAAGAATGCGTCGACAACAAACGAGCCAGCTGCAAAAAGCCAACCGCTGCAAAACCCACCAGCAAAACCACCCAACGCCCGAGCACCAGCCACCTGCAACACACCAACCCGTGGCCTTGACAGTTGACCATGGTTTTGCGGTTCACAAGCATCCCTCACGCCCAGGCTTTGGGCGATTTGCAAGGGAGCGGTCCTCATTTTGCCCACGCGTACGCTAGTGCATGGCTTGACTTCACCAACATGACCCGCTCATGTGCTTATTGCTGGAGCTGGATGATGGCTGAGGCTTGGTCGCATCCATTGGGCCAAGCACACCATCAGGCAGGCCATCCACTGTCTTTTTGTGATTCTCAAGTGTTGTGTTGTTTGTCCGATGATGCATCGTGTGTCGACAGGCCCCGATTCTAGTGAGCCACTGAAAGACGATGGCTGCCTGGTTTGACGCAAAAAGGATCGCATTGCTTTGGTGCCTGCTGGCTACGCGCGGGACACCCCACTAACCCTCCACTAACCCCCCCTAGGTTCGGCTAAGTTCGGCTAACCCAGCTGGGGTTCGCAGAGGGTTCGCGTAAGCAAGCTGGTGACTACTCAATCTGGCGACCCCCCCTGTTTGGCCCCTAAATATGCACGTTGTTACATTGGCCTATCTAATACCACAATTCCAAGACACGCTTCGCTTTGGGCCCATTGGATCTTGGGCAATGGACATGCCCTTTATTCTCGGGAAGTGCACTCCGATGGTTATGGACCTCGTTGGGAAGTTTCTCCCCCTAGTCATCGGGAAACCAAAAGGAATCCGAGCATTTCAGAGGCCCAAACAGCTGAGAATTCCCATGGTCAGAAGCCCAGTTGCACCTTCTGACAGGGCATGGGAGAGAGAACTCTCAGGCTCCTACTCGCTGATCTCAGAGAGCGCGGAGACGACGACGCTGGGCGCAAGCCACCAGTTGCCATTGTTAATTTCTCACTGACCAATGGACGCAACTCTGGTTGATCCACGGATGCAAAGCATTCCTTTGACCATTCTTCCTAGACTAATCGGGCACATTTGGCCATTGCATCATTGCTTAGGCACCTCCGATTGAGCTGTCGTGCGCCATTTGTCCTGAAGATAACAGTGTAAAACTGATGTCTCTACTACTTTTCGTTCTGGCTCTTGAGTGTTATCAGCTTTCAAAGTCCAAACGCAGGGAGTGATACGAGTACTTCATGAAATCAAAATGCTTGACGGTCGAGGCTTTGCGCAGTGCGCTGCAACAGCGCCGAGTGGGGGACGGCCGGTCCCCATGGCTGCTGAGCCCCGGTGGCAGCTTGTTGCTGGTTCTCAGGGTGAAAGTAGGGAAAGTAAAGTTGGCACCTTCAGTTTCTTTTTTGTTTAAAAGGGTGGGTACAGTTACTTTTTCTTTCTTTTCTTTTTTGGGGGGCGGGGTTCATTTGTACCAGGGCTGCAAAAGCCAAGGTTTTTGGCTACCATACAAAGGGTTGCAAAGGTACGTAAAGGGGATGACTTATTTCCGTTGGGGTACGGGGATGGCTTAATCAAGGAGTTGTGCCTACTTTCACGGAATGCTAAAGGGTTGGGAAGGAACCAGGGATCGCCTTAAGGGAAACCACACGAGATGGTTGAGGTCATTCCCTCATTCCCTGAGAACCAGCCATGGTGTGGAATCTGTTTGCCGTTTTGTTTGGCGGGTTTTCGTTTTTCCCCAAAAGCACATAATTATCGACAGTCTAGTACTAGATATTGTTAGTTTGCGGAGGACAAAGGGGGCCGGCCCACTTCCTTCTCCCGCAAGACAAAGGCAGGGGCGCACCCAACTTGTCCATGTTGGAAGGTGTGATCGAAGGAACGGCAACCGTAATTAGCAAGGTTTTTGCTCGCGCCCATTCTGTTGTTCCGTTGTCCGCATTCCATGCTTACAACTATTGTTGGACAAAGTAATTTTGTGTCTTAATTTGATCTACAAATATGTCCGTTCTTATCGTTCAACAGGTTTACATGTATTGCAAGATGGTGTTGCTATGTTTTACCAACGCCCCATGTGAACAGGGGTACAGCAGCAGACATTGTACTTTCAAGTGCATTTTTTTTAGCACTCTGGAAAGCCATACTGAAGCCATGGACAAAATTACGGTAAAGTCATGGCGATTATATGATTATAAATTTGATACGGAACGCTCTCAAGCATGTTTGGTGGACGCGAGCACCCGTGTATATGATAGCCACAGTGGAGTTCCTTAAATTTAACTGAAAGTGTTCCGCCCTTTGGGAACCCTGGAGGGTTCATATCAAGTGGAAGTCGTTCCCAGATTGATATATTCAACTTCTGGTCTGTCTCGAGGGCACCCCCACAAACAAAAATGGCGTGGTATTCCTGTATTCCCTCTGCTTTTTTTAGACAAACCATAAAGAGGGGTATATTCAAGTCTGTGTGTGTGTCTCAAGGGCACCCTCCAAACATGTTAGCTTTCCCTTTTGGTTCCTCTTTTCAACCAACCATAAAAAGGGGTACTGTACCCTACTAAGAACACAGTGGTAGTATTCCCTATGGTTTCCCTTCAAGGCAACCATAAAACCCATTTGAGCAGCCGGCTGCTCAAGGAGCTGCGCCGCCGGGCGGCTTCCGAACGCCCAAAGCCTGTGCAGCCAGGCGGAGGCGTGCGCTTAGGTCTGCGTGTGTGTGGTTCGATATTTTCCAGATCCCCATGTTTCGAATGTAGGGTCGACATGTTCTAGCAAACTGAGGGAAACATTCAGGGGACAGGTTGTGTTTCTGCAAAAAACAAACCAGACACCCGATTCTGCTTGACACCGAGGCATTCCGGACATGCCGACACAAGAGCGTTCTCTTCGGGACATCCAATTTTGTCATGGGGAAATATGCATTTCCTTTTGCAATGTTGAAAATCACCTTCGCTAGAGCGACCTATTGAGCCGAAGCGAGTGTCAGGAAGGTCGCCCATGCAAGGATTGAGTTGCCCGCCTGGCTTGTGCAATGAGCAGGCGCATCTACCTGCAACACACGTTGTATTCTTGGTTTAGGCGAAAGGTGAGCCTAGCTTGGTCTAGAATCACATCCGAGCTTCACACATGTCGGTGCTTTGCTCAACGTATCTCGCTCTAGCCAAAGCAACGTAGCACGACAGACGATAGACCATCCTCAAGTCAGCCTTGGATAAAACTGGGCCAGCCTGCAGAGCTGAAGGTGCGCAAGTCCCATTTGAGTTGCACACGCTGGATGTGAGTCATGCAAGTGCTTGGTCATAACGGGCCAGCATGGTGACACGGCAGGCATCATGTTGGGTTGACGGGGGGGGGGTTTGCCCGGACTTTACTGCGCACGCTGATCCTCAGCGTGTTCGCGGCTGTCGAGGGGGGGGTGGGAGGGAACGGGGGAGGGGGGATGGAAAGAACACGGGTCCATGTTTCCAGCATGTCGAGTCCAACCCGCGTTTCAATCTAGTCGATCCCGCCCTTCGCGCCATGTGACTTCTCCGCTGCGCGCTCTTCGCGAACGCGCAGTCCCATTTGCTGATCTGACACGCTGCCACTTTGGCGCAGGTGGTTTTAGACCTAATGTCTAAGGGGGCTTGGGGTCTTCTTGCGTTTAAAGGAGCTACCTTTGCGACTGCTGGTCTTTGTCTCCGCTGCGCTCTCGGCGCCGAGCAGGAAGGGAAGTTCTGCCAGCAAGTTATCACGCAGCTCATGACTTGTCTGCTTCGCATATACAAGGCGGCCCAGCCTGGACGGATGCATGAAAGGTCTCTCACTGAGAGGGTCAAGCCGCAGTCCTGGAGCCTGCTTCGGGCAAATGACCGTGCCAGCACCGCGTTTCGAATCTGAGATTCGAACACGCGACGTTGGACATTTGCAGACTTTCCCGTGATCCCACCGAAGCCACGATTTGTGGCTATTCGCATAGGATTTGCACAAATCCCAACCCACGCCCAAGAGTGACCGTCCTTCGGTCCGGGCAACCCCCCCGGCAACCCATCATGTTGCTTCAAGCTGCTTATCGAAGAGTGCAGACTGTTTCCATACACAATTTGTAGCGATTGCATTGTTTGATGGTAGTGTTTGCAAGCGCTCGTGGGGAGTGAGGACTGCGGTATTTGATGATTTGTGCCTTCATAAGATTCTATCCTAGATGCCTCTCATAGTGCATGCTTCAGGAGTTCCAGTTTGCCCTTGAAAAGGGCTTGCATCCATGACTAGATTTCACTCAGTCCTCAACGGCGCCAAGTTTCCCTTAAAACATTCATGCGAACAAGATTTGTAAACTCCACTAAACTAATTTAAACTGTACTAAACCCATCAATTCCACTAAATTCCCTTTATCTTCTTTGATTTGGCATAGTTTGTGATTGCTTTTCTTGACACCGGGAACATGGATGCCCGTTGGCCAGGCATTGCAGATGGACCTTGCTAACGACAGGGACCGGGCCCAACGAGGGGTGACTCGGAATGCCTTGTGTTTGGGCGACCCAGCTCACTGATTCAAAATTGGTTAGATCTCTTACCCTTGAATTTGTTGGTTGAACATGGCCATGTTCCCAACCTGGTAAATTCAAGCACTTTGAACAGGGGGCAATAGCCGCATTGCAACGGGGGAACCAGCATCTTTACCTCCGGGTTTTACGGTGGGTTCCTGAAACCGACTATGACGGTTGGATGAAAAACAGATTTCACAACTTACTTTTTGTGGGTAAGGAGTTGATGAAACCAACATGGGGGAATTGTGCCATCTACTTCACCAGCACGCAACCGTGTAACCCTATGGTACCCAGAAACTCACCGCAAAAAAGGCTAGAGGAAAGTATCTCGGGCCCTAGTTGGAGCTGGATGCACTGGGCAACCCAGAAGACGTTTCAGGGGGACGACTTTGTCACATAAAGGTTTGCTCTTTTATGGACCGCTGAGGGTTTGTTCTTATTGTTTCCAGGAAAATGGAAAGGAGACCGTGCTTGTCCAGAGCCATACTCCTCCAAAACCGTCGCCTGCATTTTTCTTTTGTGGCTCCGGCAGCATAAAAACTAGCTGGACCGGGTGCTAACTAACCCGACTTACGGTTGATTTCCTCTAGGGGAAGCTGGAAGAGGAGGGATGTTATTTTGTCGTCCCCTAATGGACGCCACAGAGGGATAGATGTTTGCGCAGTTTAGGCAACGCCGAAGGGGGGTGATTGAGTGAAATTGCCCGAGAGGAAGTCAGTCGGGGACGGATATGTGCTTTGTTTGCCAGAGCTCCTATTGGACAAATTGCAGGCAAAACCACAGGAAGCTGGTACCAAACTTATGAGTTTGTAGCTTTCTATCAGAACAGAGTCAGACAGCGTCATGTTAATGTGCTCAGCAGCTTGGTTGCTGGGCTAAGGCTTTGCTGCTCGCCGCGCGGGGTGGTCACGTGGAAGATCTTTGGCTGCAGGCCTTCTCGGTTCCCTTCAAGCTTGGCGTTTTGTTTTGGAGTTGTGGCCCTTTTGGTGGCTGTTTTGAAGGGGAACCAAAAGGACAACCACGATGTTGTTTGTTTCTTGTGTTTTTTTGGTTTGAGGGGCATTTTTGTTTATCAAACCCGTATCTTCTTTTTTGTGTTGCTTTGCACATCACCGTTCAGACAAATGTAATAGATCTTCTCTTTGGCATGGTGATAGGGGACATACAAGGAAACCTACAGTTGAGCGGAATTTACTAATGATCCGACATTCTTTCTACAGCAGTCAAGGTTTCTCTCTTTAGGAGGCACTTGACGTTATAGTCATCAGAGAAGGTGAGAACAACTTGACCACAGGTAAACACACGCTACCGCAATGCAAGTTGAGAACTCACAGCCTAGCAGCATGGGCTGTTCAACATTGCTGCTGCAAACCCTTTCCTTTAAATCTGCTGCCAAGCTGCATAGACATGGCGAGGCGTTCCGACAAGCAGCCAAACGGCCGATGACGGCAGCCGAGCCACCAAATTCACGTTTGGGAAACCATTGTTAAACAAACGAACAGGAATCGTACCATAGCTGTCCTTTGATATCATGTTGGTTGAAAGTAGATGACTCGGATATCAATGAGCATAGATGGCTCCGATATCAGTCATGGTTGTAATCATTACCGGTGCTACCTATTTCCTGGGGACAGAACTTTTGATAGACCGTGTCAAGAAGGAACAACAACATGTGGCCGCATGGTTTGACCCAGAAGAAATGGTTCTACGCGGTTTCTTTGGATTTATTTCAATATTTTGTTGGAAGAATATGGGTCCCGTACGAGCGAATACTGCAAACGTCACAAGAACAAAAGTCAAGCACGGCCTTTGACGGAAAAACAACAACTGCGGCGGCTCGGGGGTTAAGGAGGGAAACCAAAAGGCAGCCAACTATTTTTGGGCACCTCTATTTCGAACCACACCTACGTGATTGCTCAAAATTTCAGGAAAGAAAAATAAAAACCTCATGTCTGCTTTCCCGCCCAAGTGAATCGCTTTGTGCCGAACGCCCTGAGCTCCAAGGTGTGCAGCTGGTTGTTGGAGGCCCGCGCCTGCCAGGCATCGGTAGGGCACCTTTCAAAGGCTTGATGTCCTGTGCTTAACGATTCTGTTGCGAGAACAAGACAGGTTTGAGCCATGTTGGTCAATTTCCGTGCTTTGGGCTATTCATCTTGAGGGACCCCTGGACAAAATGGAAGAATGATTTTCTTAATAGAGGTTCCTCTAAGTAGTTCGCCCAGAAAGTCGAAGAAGGTTTGGCATAGACTTCTTGTTTGGATTCAACATCGCACTGCATGCCGTTCACGATTGCGCCCAGTAACTCCTTTAGGTGACGTGATAGGGGACAACAAACCATCACATGTTGTGAACTTTGACATGTTCATTCATGCCAATCCATCTTCCCTTGTGATGGAATTGGGGGACCAAACTACCCGACTCCCTCCCGAAAAGCGTGGGGGGGTCGTGGGCCGTTGCCAGTTTCTCTGCGAAGGGAAGCCCTACGAGACCAATCGCGCAATCACTTCGGGAAGAAAATCCACCAAGTTGGTACTGCAGACTTTGGAGGTGTTTATATATTGCCGCAGCCATGATCCCCTCAAACACGTCAACACGTTCCTGTTTTTTCCTTATCAAGCTGCTGTGTTGTTCTACGCGGGCTTTCTGAATTTCAACCTGACACACACATCGGCTTAATGTTAATACATAATAAAGCAGATTCAGCACTTTTCTTTTCCAGGGTCACTACCCGCTGCTGAAAGTAGATAGCGCAATTTCCCCAGGTTGGTGCAGCCATGCCCTTTCCTATACCAAAAGGGAGTTGTGACATCTGCTTTCACCCGGCCTGAGGTAACCGGTCAACCCATTATGTAAAAGCCTCTGGTGGTCCTCTAATGGTAGCTGGATGTTGCAAAAGTCAGACCTTCCAAGTCACTCGTCGAGCCCTGTCGTTGGCCCGTTCACTAAAGCCTGACAAAAGCTGGGTTTGAGAGCTTCAAAATGGGCGCCTTTGAAAGGGAAGCTCAAGGAAACAAACCACATGATGTGTTCGTTTGAGGGTACCTGTTTTTTGGGGGGTTTCCAGGGAAACCAAAACGAAACCACAGGAACCCCCCAACAAAAGACATCCGTTTTCTCAAAGCATCATTGGTTTGGCCATGTTTGGCCCTTTCGTTTTGGTTGAAATGAACTTTGCACAAACCAAGCAAGCCTAGAGCGAATCGAGGGCCTCCTCGAGCGGGACAGCTGCCTTTGGACGCCTTTGCACGCGGCAAGCGCGGAGGGGCACAAGGAAGCGGTGGCGTGGCTGCTGCAACAAGGCCCGGCGGATCGGGGCTACGGATCGGCGGAGGATCGGCTGCGGGGCTCCGCTTTGGGCCACGTCCTCAAAAACCGAGAAGCCGGGTAGAAGGTACCTTCCGTTTGCTTCAGAAGGTGTGACTGGTTCCCCGCTGGATTTAAAGGGAATCTATCAATACTGCAAATATTGTTTTTGTTTTTGTTTTTTCCTGGGGAAGCCACTGGGGTTAGCAAAATACATCCTCAACCATTGGGTGCGGAGATCCGCCTGTCTAATTCCTTACATGGTTCTAGGTACATGTTAATACCGATCGGTTTTGATTATGCCTCAAATGGGCATGTGGTTGTGTTGTTGCCGGAAGCATGCGAAGGGTTCTTCTTTGAAAAACGGTTGCACACTTGTCCTGCCAACTCCTGCTGCCAACTCTTTCGAGTGTTACTTCATCTGCCAACTTCTCCTGCCACTTATCCTGCCAACTTCTCCTGCCAACTTTTTGAGTGCTACTTCATTATCCTAAAACGCTGCTTCATTATCCTAAAAGCACAAGCTAACATCAGTATGCTGAATACGCACGCAAAGAACTGCCCAGGAAACTGTTCGGGCTTACTTCACTATCTTAGAAACAAAAGCTAGCTTTTCTTTGCCACCCTATTTTCTCAAGTGTTCATTGTTCTTCATTTTCCGCGGCGGGTAGGCCCCCGTCGTGTGCTACCGAAACGCACCCCTCTATCGAATGCAAACAAAAGGGAGCACCAAAAGCAGTGTTCCTTTGTGTGTTCGTACCCTCCCTTGGCGTGTTGGAGGAAATCACAAAGGGGCAAATCCCATTTGGATTTGTCGCTATGCTAAACCGAGGAACACACAAATGGGGCCTGGTTTCGCCCTTTCACTGACCTAAAAAGGGTACGGTCAATAAAAGAACATCGAAGAAGCGTATTGTACATACCTTCAGGTGAGGGAGCCGAGGGAATCCCTAAAATGCACGGGTTCCCATTTGGGCTCCAACAAAAACAACACTGAAGAGGGTCCCCCCCAAAAAAAAACAACTGACCCCAAAGTTGGTCAGGGCAACGCAGAAGCAGCAGGGTGGGGAGGAAGACTTGGATATGCCAGGAAAAAACAGGACACGCCTCCACTGTCACTCTTTCTCAGTCCCCTTGTTTGCCCAAATGGTTCTGTGTTCGCCCTTGAATGTGCGATTTCCTCTTGGTTTGTAAACCAACCTAGAACGTGAAGCCTCAAAATAGACAAGCCCAACTCCAAGCGGTGGCAAATTCGCCTGAGCGCAGCCTACCAAAGTGTGGCTTTGTTTGGTTCAGCTGGACCGAAGTGCCTTCTTCAAGGATTTGATCCCCTTTCCCAGAATCCTCATTGGCAAGTTGTGGTTTCATTGGCAATCTTCACATTTCGGTTCAGAAACGGGGAAGTCCTTCAAACTGCAAAATGGTTCTTTGGACCAATCGTGTTTGTTGGGAGGGTATACACCAGCTACCTGGCTTCCCTTTTGGAGGCTGTGCAAAACGGAATGCTTTGTGTTGCACCTTTTTTGACCGACTCCCTTTCAACGGGAAAGCCAAGCGCAGGGTCTCCAAATGGCTACGTTCCTTGTTTTCACGCTCACAGGTCTAAAGGAGAGCCTTCCTACCGGTTTTCGGGAATACATCTTCCCAATCCTTCCATCCCGCTTTTGGCGGCTAAAATTTGCCATCCCTGTGATGCTGGGATCTCTTTTGAAGACGTCTCGGTGCGGAAGAGTTGGTCGGAGATTAGAAACTGTCCAACGGGCCCCAATCCTTCCATCCCGCTTTTGGCGGCTAAAATTTGCCATCCCTGTGATGCTGGGATCTCTTTTGAAGATAGAAACGGTGCGGAAGAGTTGGTCGGAGATTAGAAACTGTCCAACGGGCCACAATCCTTCCATCCCGCTTTTGGCGGCTAAAATTTGCCATCCCTGTGATGCTGGGATCTCTTTTGAAGATAGAACGGTGCGGAAGAGTTGGTCGGAGATTAGAAACTGTCCAACGGGCCCCAATCCTTCCATCCCGCTTTTGGCGGCTAAAATTTGCCATCCCTGTGATGCTGGGATCTCTTTTGAAGATAGAACGGTGCGGAAGAGTTGGTCGGAGATTAGAAACTGTCCAACGGGCCCCAATCCTTCCATCCCGCTTTTGGCGGCTAAAATTTGCCATCCCTGTGATGCTGGGATCTCTTTTGAAGATAGAACGGTGCGGAAGAGTTGGTCGGAGATTAGAAACTGTCCAACGGGCCCCAATCCTTCCATCCCGCTTTTGGCGGCTAAAATTTGCCATCCCTGTGATGCTGGGATCTCTTTTGAAGATAGAACGGTGCGGAAGAGTTGGTCGGAGATTAGAAACTGTCCAACGGGCCCCAATCCTTCCATCCCGCTTTTGGCGGCTAAAATTTGCCATCCCTGTGATGCTGGGATCTCTTTTGAAGATAGAACGGTGCGGAAGAGTTGGTCGGAGATTAGAAACTGTCCAACGGGCCCCAATCCTTCCATCCCGCTTTTGGCGGCTAAAATTTGCCATCCCTGTGATGCTGGGATCTCTTTTGAAGATAGAAACGGTGCGGAAGAGTTGGTCGGAGATTAGAAACTGTCCAACGGGCCCCAATCCTTCCATCCCGTTTTTGGCGGCTAAAATTTGCCATCCCTGTGATGCTGGGATCTCTTTTGAAGATAGAAACGGTGCGGAACGGAGATTAGAAACTGTCCAACGGGCCCCAATCCTTCCATCCCGCTTTTGGCGGCTAAAATTTGCCATCCCTGTGATACTGGGATCTCTTTTGAAGATGTCTCGGTGCGGAAGAGTTGGTCGGAGATGAAAAAAACTGTGGACATCGGATAGGTGGAGGAGTCAAGGCCCTCATCGCAGGCTCGCTACAATGGGGGTTTTCAGAATCAAACGGAAGGGGTTTCCCCGACAGGAAGCCAGTAGCTGGCTAATATCTATTTTGGGCTCATTACCACTCATTTCTCCCCCCAGGAATAAGATTGGTTTGCATTTAGCGAGCTTTACCCCTCTTTTTGAAGTCTTTTATCTTGCTGCCGCTGGGAATGAGGACATGAACTTTATAAATCGAATGACCCCCATAAACCCATCCAACGGGTAGTTTCTTTTAAACTAACATTTGTGGGTTCATTCCCACATTCCCTACCAATCGCACCAGTTATGGGGAGACCCAGCCCCACGGCCTCGGCGGAGATCTGAGGTGCTGACCCGACGCTGCAAGACGAGGACGGCCACTCCCCGCGGAGCCTGGCCCAGCTGCGGGGCCACGGGGCCGTGGAGTCGCTGCTGAGACGGGCCAAGTGAAACGAATTCGAACCGCCGGATGAATCGATTGGAGGATTGGTCCGCGGAAAGACGAAGATTGTTCTTCGCCCTGTGGGCCCTGTGCCAATATGCCCCAAACATTGAAGGGGATGAAGGATTGGTCGGAAGCCCTGATTCATAGGCCCAAGAGTGCAACGGAATGGAGGATCGGTCGGATGGATGAACCCCAGTATGAGCCAAGAGTGAAGAATCCTGTTCGTGGGACGCTCCCTATTTCGTCGTGTTGCATGGCTGCCATTTGGACGCAAGAGGTCTCTCTTCGGTTTGAATTCCAAGGGCACCGGGGGGTTGGGGCTCAGTGGCAAGGCCGTGCTAGTCAGGAATTCATTCATGTAGGGTTCGAGGGGCATGAAGGATTTGGTGTGAGTCCACAAAACAAGCGGAAGAAGGCAGCCTTTTTGTTTTAACCCTACGTCTCGAAATGAGAAGCCACTCTTTGGATGGCGTTTCAAGGGCAAACAAGAGAACATCGACCAGCTATCTTGAGCCGTTTCCCGTTTAGCTATCGAAGTGCTCATTCTGAGCCGCTACGGTGGCAGGGGAGAGCGTTGGGGAATGAAGCTATGAAGCCATGAAGCTACAATAGTTTGATCCTCTGGATTCATCCGAAGTCGAAACCGACCAACCATGCTCAACCCCATCGGCGCGGTGAAACAGTGCCGCGGAAGATGGAGCGATGCCATGCTGGATGTCCAACTGCGACCCAGCACTGGGAAAAGGGAGAGTTCTTTGTCCATATTTCCCGAAAGACCTTGCCAAACTTGATGTGCCCATCGCCAATTTTCCAGCTGCCTTCATGCCCTGTGTCTGCTGATCCCTGACCTCCACCTCAGCCCCCAAACCATTCTATTTCGCTGCGTGTCTGATCACCCGGCCCCGCTCCAGTCAACTTTACTTGACTCGCGACGTGGCTCTGCTTTGCCGCGCTTTATTCACCCAAATGGTCGTTCGATACCTGCACTGCAAGCATGCATCAACTGACGATTTGACCAAGGCCAGGAACAACGTCTGTCTGCATCTAATAGTACAGGCCTTATCCGAGCAACAGAAGTAGCAACCCAAATAAACAGAGGCAACCAAACGAAAATGATCACGCGGGGCCCTAAATGACTCACACTGTTCATTTTGCTTTCTATTGCTTGCCAGACCTCCCATCAGCTCCATGTCCAGGTATTGGAGGCTTATACTCTTCTAATGGAAGCGTGTGAGGCAGACATTCCCCTTGTACTTGTATATGATCCCCATGGCTCCAGAATCTCGTACCTGATTGTTCCCTTGACCCTGTGTGAGGGGTGTTCCAAAGTAGATGCCTTGTGCTTGGACCCTTCTGTGACTTTCTTTAGAAGGGAGAACAAAGCCTGTTCCGTTGTCCCAACTTGACCCTTTGTTTTTGAACCCAAGTTAATTACTGCCAGACAACCAGCAGAGCCGACAGGCTGCGATGTTCTGGCACACCATCGCACTGCTGGAGCTTACACTGCACACAGTGTAAGACTCAGCTCGAGGGACTAGACCGCTGGTGTCTATCATGGAAACCCCTGTTTGTTTTTCTAGGTAGGTTTCCCATGGCCAGGTTTGAACCAGGAGCCAAAAGGGGATCCTGTGTTTGTCCTCAACTGAGCGAGGGAGGTCAGTCTTTGAAAGCGGCAGTTCCCATCGTGTGTCGAACACGAGAGCGCAGCACAAGCAAACACGCTTCCTGACCATCAAGTAGTGTCCACCTCGCACAAGTCAGCCAGATTAGTTACTCGCTTTCAAGCATTCATGCGACTGGACAGCTGCCTGCCTTGGATGTGGTACTTCTTGCTTGATTGAAAGCCGGCATCATAATTTGCAAACTCGGGATTACCACGGTAGGAAGCTATGCAGTTTTCCGTAGCCTTAATAGGCTTCAGAACTGCTTTTGTCAGCCTTTATGAGTGATGACTAGAATCAACGGGATTGATAGCGTTAGGCAAGTTTAGGCAAGTTCATTGATTGCGTTGGTTTGGGCTCTACATATGCTTGATTTGTTTGGTATTGCACAAATGCTTTTGCTTCGAAAAACGTCGCCCAAAGCTAATTGGGCGCGCAGAGGCGCTTGTCCACTGCTTCTAGGTCGAGGTTTCTGTTTTTGAACGGTCGCGACTGACACGTGCCAACGAATCCATGCGTTTTGCCCTCCCACCTAGCCCGACTTGCCAAGGAGTAGTGTGAATTCACGCGGGATAGACTATCGTTCCTGTTGTTAAGCGAGTTTCGACAGGTTCTCTGCGACTAGTAATGATATTTGTCGCTAATTTCATCCTCATGGAGCTTAGATGACCCTCGTCAGGACGTATGCAAGATCAAACGTTACGTTTGAGATATGGTGCCCATTGTTTCGGTTGATGGAGGAGTGCACAACAGCTCTCAACAGTTGATGGTGATTTCCTTCGCCCCCTCCTTTGTTGTTAGATCCTCCTCCACGCAGTACAGACATGTTGCATGATATTTTCAGAGGGCATATGTGACAGGCGCGCTCTTAAAGGATGGAAGTCCGACCTGTGCGAATCATACCCCCGAACCATACAACGAACCATACCTCCGAACCATACCCCGAATCATACCCCTTCACAACGCCAGCTACCATTTCGAGTACTACTGCTACCACTACTACTACTACTGCTGCTACTACTACTACTAAGACGACGACGACGACGACGACGACGACTACTACTACTACTACTACTGCTACTACTACTACTACTGCTACTAGTATTACTTCTACTGCTACTTCTATTTCCACGTCTACTTCTAGTACTACTACTCCCGGTATGACTACTACTACTACTACTGCTACTGCTACTACTACTACTACTCCTACTACTGCTACTACTACTACTACTACTACTACCACTACTACTACTCCACTACTACTACTACGGCAGAAAAACCTTGCTTCTGAATCATACCCCGAATCATACCCGAATCATACCTCGAACCATACCTGTTGTTTGTGCGTGGCTCTATGAAGACGCGTGCGGAATTCGCCAACGGCAGATCGTCAGCGCAGCAACTCTTGCAACAAATGTTTCAGCTCCTGCAAACCATACCCCGGATCATACCCGCAAATCATACTTCGATTCATGCCCGCGAATCATACCCCCCCATCCAAACTTCCCGGATCGAGCACCTTGTTTTGGCACACACCCATATATATATATATATATTTATAGATTTGAATATATATATATATATGGTGTATATATATATATATTATGTATATATGGTACAGCGTTGCCAGTCCCCCCCCCCCAATGGTCATGGGTCAGACAAGTACCCCCTCCCCCCCCTGTGGTTGTGGTCCTGTGGTTGGGTTGTGGTGGTTTAGGGTTGGTTTAGGATATATTTAGGGTGTATTTAGGGTTAGTTTAGGGTTGGTTTAGGGTTGGTTTAGGGTTAGTTTAGGGTTGGTTTAGGGTTGGTTTAGGGGTAGTTTAGGGTTGGTTTATGTTGATTTAGGGTTGGTTTAGGGAGGTCTACGGTTTACGGTTTGGTTTAGGGTGTGTTTAGGGTTGGCTTAGGGTTAGTTTAGCTTGTCCTGGGGCTGGGGGTGCCGGGGTGTCGGGGTGCGTGTTCAGGGTGTCGGGGTGGGAGTGGGACTGTAGGTGCCAGGATCCGGGGCTCGGGGTCTCGGGCCGGGGGGGCGGGTCCTGGGGGACACATACCATCTGGGGGGGGGAGGGGGGGTAGCAACACGGAACACGGGACCATATTTATATATATATATATATATACACGGTCCAATTGTCTTATTCCCGTTAAAGAAAACAATATACCAAGGCAGAGCACTCGTGACTTCCAGTTATGGGGATGGGAAGGGCTCGCTCCAGGCGTCCGGTGCCGAGTTCTACCAAGGCGGGGAGTGCCAGCTCGGTACATCAGTTTCTTTTCCTTGGTTGTACGGTTGCGTAAACTGGATATGAAGGAGGCGGGTGAGCTGGGACCAAAGTGAGCTGCATGGTAGCTCAATTGGTATCTCAGCCAACTTGAACCTAGTTCAAGTAAGTTCGGGATGTAAACACGACAAACAACTGACGCAGAGTATGTTCTTGTATCCACATATATATATATATATATACACATTTATATATGTATATATGGACGGGCGGCCTGCTTAAGCACGGCCGACTCACTGACTGCGTGCCTGGCTTTCTCTTGTGTCGCTGATTCGCCCTTTGCGCAGGGCGGATCCTCGTAGGACAATTAGCAGTAGTGCATCAGACGACATGAGGAGTGTCTCCAGGATGATCCAACATGCGTGGGTCGGCTAGAGCGATATTGTCATCTTGTTTTGGTTAAGTTGGTAGCTTGATCCTTTGTCAACTCAGGCAACCAAAAAAGGTTTTGGACTCCTGGAATTGTTGATGTGTATTGGCCATGCAATGGCACTGCAATCCACTTACTCCTTTCGTGGTTTGCATTTGCCTATGATTGCTATTTGCAGAGCAGAATGTTTTTGACTCAGAGTTCCTCGTTCGAGTCAGCAAATGCTTTTTTTCATTGCCAGCATGCGTCTGATTGCACATGTTTTGCAGCATTGATGCACCGCTCTTGGTGGGACGCGATCTATGCTAGCCCCGCCTCCCCCCAAGAGAGAGGTTAAAAGCTTCTAAGAACCATTCCTTGAGGATGAGATTATCGCTTTGACACTTTGTTGAACAGTGGCCGAAGGGACTTGAACTGTTCAGTGCCCTACGCTTCACTGAGTCACGTTTCGATCAGAAGAGGTCTGTGCAACTTGAGTCGATGCGCCTGGATTTCATGGTTCGTATAACGAGGTGCTTTCAAGGGCCGTAAACGCGTGAGAAGCGGACGTCAAGACGTGATGCATGCTGCACCCTTAACCCCACTTGGGTAGCTCTCAGGATCGCGAACCATTTCCAGGCGGTCCGACATGAACACAGGGCCAAAACGGCCTCCAGTTTTGACCCCAGCTGCAACAAATTTGATTGCAGTGAAGCTTTTCAGAGCTCCAAGCGAAACCTTGACATCCCTGATATTGGCTCCAGTGACATTCTCCCTGGAATGTGACAGGTTAGATCAACATGTTACCGGCTCCCTCGAGTTCACCTCCGGCCGGTTCGCAGGTTCTGTGGTCTTCCGCTGTGAGGGCGAAACTGGGCCTGTGGAGGTCTCTGCTCCAGTGCGGTACAGCGTTCTGGAGGCGTGGGGGAGATATGGCTGTGGTTGTCAAAACCGTTTTGGGATCCCATTTTGGTTGGTAGGTGAATTCACTACCCATTTTAGAACCCAATTTAGTGGGGATTTGGATGTTCACTGGGGGTACGGGCTTTTGACCCATGGCCATATATGTTCCAGGTTCTACCCCCCGCACCCATGGGCAGGGTACCCCCCCCCACTCCGCTGTGGGTGGGGTTGGCCAAGGGTTGGTTCAGGGTGGGCGAAGGGTTGGTTGAAGCTTCGTTGAGGGTTGGTTGAATCATGGTTAGTGCAGAGGAAGCATCAACTAGAGGAGTCTGTTTGGGGATTGGAATCCTTTTTGAATCCGTGGGAATCAACAGGATTTGCGGACTCGTAAAACGTTGCTGGTTGCCTTGTGACCGAGTTGCTCTTTAGATATGCCAACATATTTTGGTTTTGTCCTTGAGCCAGAAGGGTCCCAAAGATGCATCATGAGCTGGGCCAGCGGGCAACTATATAGTCGCCATTTTAGTAGATAGGCAATGCATTATTTTCTGACTGCATGTTTTGTTGTTTTCCTGAGCATGTGGCAAGTTTTGCATGCACAGGGATGCCGCTGTCCGCTGTCAAAATCCATGTTCACTGCTGTGTTTATAGCGTGCTTTACAGCCTTATATAGCGTGGCTGCTTGGGCAAGTGTGAATTTGCGCATTTGAGACATCATCTTGACGGCCCACACAACGAATCATGCGACGTCATGCGAGCAGGTCTAGAAGGAGAACTTCTTCAGCAACGTATGCGTAAAAACAGCGGGGGTCGTGTGAGCGTCTGGCGTGGAAAGTAGGACGTGTGTGGCGTTTCACACCCCACCCAGACCCACCGCACCCCCTGAACTTTGGGTGGAGACCAAAACTGAGGCATCGACCTATGGACAATCAAGAACATGGTACCTATAAGCTATAAGTAAGGGCACCCTGTTAATACGTACTAGTTTCTTGGGCTTCGTCTAGTCTGGGATGCCGATTCACAAATCTACCAGTAGTAATTAGGCTTGCAGCAAGCCCTTTTTTTGTTCGAGCGAAATAATGTAGCAGATGGACACTTCTGGGCCAAACTTGTTGTGCACGGTTCATGCAAATTCGGTTCTTGGCGGAGCAGACCGGCCAAAGAGGCCGAAATTTAGTGGGCTACTGCCACATTGATGACAAGCCTGGGGCGATGAGACCCGTGCAGGTTGCGGGGCAGCTGTTGGCACTCTGTTTGCTCAGCCTGGGCCACAGCCGAGCTTTGAGCTTCCCAGACGAGCCAAAAACCTGCCGGCATAACCCCAGAGCAATCGAGGAAGTCTAAAGCTTTATTGAGGCGGAAAAAAGTAACCATGACAGCGATGGTATGCATGCCGGTAGATTTGGTGACGGTATACTCACAGTTTCCGGGGGTTGGTTTGTCCCGGACTCAAGTTCCCCCAGCTGTCGCTTGCTTGTTCCAAATTGGAGCACGTTGGGAAGTTCTGAGATTTTGTCGAAGGCCTCAAACTAGCGGTTCTGATTTGGCTCAATTTCGAGACAGAAGAGTAATTTTGTTTGAAGAGTTCCCGTTGGCTTCCCGTCCAAAACACCTCAGAGAGGAGTAATTATATACCCTCAAAAAAGTAAGCCACCTCACGGAGGAGTACCCTCAATATACCTGTTGGTCCCTTTTGAAAAATCAAAAATAAGGGTACCTCCGACTTTACAGAACTCATTGGCAAAGCTTGCGATTGGTGGCCCGATTGCCATCCGAGAATGCCTTTTGCCGCTTGCTTGCGCTAGGCTTGCATTGAATGATAATGCATTAGATCCAGCAATCTGAGTGGGGTATTTGGGGTTATCCATTCTCGTGCACAGATGTCTCACAACGGCGAACGCGCGCTTAGCTGGTGCAAGATGAAACAACCAGATTATCGCTTTTGGGGTTCCATTTGTTTGCAGCATCATACTATTCAGCTCGGGCTGAACGGCTTCTTTCCATCGCGTGAATGTTTGTAGGTTGTGCCGGATGATGGGTGCCCCTGTTGACTCCATTTTGCCATGATTCATGGCAATCAGGGGTTCTTATGGTTACCTGGTAAACCAAGCTGGTTGTTACAAGTTCGGCATCCCTTGACTGGTTAAAGCTAGAAAGTTTCCAAAGGTTAGTGCCTGCATGGGTTCCCAGGGGGGACCTCTTTATTTTTGGTCAAGTGGTTCCCTTTAAGAAGCAATCAGAGCGCCAAATCAGGGCCTGCATCTTGTGGCTGTTTTCTAGCGAACGTTTGGCAGGGTGTGGGGCCAAGGTTACAAGAGTACTGCAAGTGCAGGGATTGCGCTTACCGCTTACCTTCCGGAAAACTGGAGGGGGGAGGGTGTCCATCTTGTTCCGCTACTTTCGATATACAACCTTGCACGTGTTTTGAACATGGGCATATTTCCAAATTTCACTATGAGCCCTGCATCAAGTCTGTGCTATTGATGAGGCCCTCGTGAACCTCACCCATATCTTTCCTTTCTCATGTTGGGTTGATTATCATTATTGTCTGTCTGGCTAGGTCCCCAGTAGTGCCCTTTCGCCCCCTTTCTTTTGGGGAGTCCCCTGCTAAAATTGGCATCCTTCTAGCCTCTCCACTGGACCGTCTGACAGGGGGGCCGATGAGTCTCACGACTCGTGGTGCAGATCTCAGGTGGGTCTTTGTACCTGGGCTCGCGCGCGCAGTGGCTCACCTGCCTGGAGGTGGAGGCGTCGAGGGGTGGGGGGTGGGGGGTGGGGTGGGGGGGTTGGGGGGTGGGGGGTGGGGGGTGGGGGTTGGGGGGTGGGGGTTGGGGGGGTGGGGGTTGCGGGGGTGGGGTGCCCAGACCCTTTGGTGGGTGCATGTGTTGACTTCTGAGAAGGGAACCGGAAGTTGACTTGGTCAAGGAGTCATTCCCTATAGGCCTATTGTTTGTTATGGTTTCAGCGTTCGCTCCTCCAAAGAGATGCGACTGGTTGAAAGCTCTGCTGGGTGTCCTTGTTCCAAGGCTTTGGAGCTGATGGCATTCCCTGCCCCAACCCAGCCAGCCTTTCACCTACGGGTTTTTTGCTTTGTTCAGTCAGGGGCCCAAAGGTTTCCTCGTGCTTTCCAGGTCCTTTGCAGCCCGAAAGATCACCTAAGTGCACCCGGATCCCAGGTAGTTAGCCAAGGTTTGATTCCTTTCGCAGGGAGTTATTGTTTCGGAGCGGGGATTTGTGTAGACATCAAATCATGATCCTCAGCCGTGTTGACAGTTTCACACTGGAGTCATGCATCTGAAATGAGTAAGTGGCCATGGGTCAAAATCCAAATCGTACCCCCAGTCAACATCCCAACCCCCACTAAAATGGGAAGCCTGAAATGGGTGGTGAATTGACCTGCCAACCAAAATGGGATCCCAAAACGATTTTGACCATCCCCTTGGTTTTGACCACAGCTAAGTGGCACCGTGTTTCCCTTGAAATGGTTGCCCGCAGGCGGGTGCGCTACGCGAGACCTTGGACTCCAGCAGGATCTGCCCCAGGAACCAGCGGCGAGCTGAGCCGAAAAAGGAGTACGCAGTCGAACCCAGGTGCTTTCCCAGAATTGTTCCCCTTGTGTTTTTTTTTGTGTTTTTTTTGGGGGGGGTTCCTTTTGTTTTCCACTACCCGGCAAAAAACAGGTCATTCTTGGCTGGGGTCCTAATTCCAGCCAAGGGTGCTCTTTTCGGCAGCGTTGATGGATCTTGCTGGTAAGTGTTAGAACCAAACAAAACTGGCGGAACCCAAGTCAACCAAGCTGAAACAGGAGACAGCTACTTGACAGGAGTCAGATGTTTCTATTGGCTCAATTTGAAGACTCATTCTCAGAAGGCCCGGTTCTGAGGCATATGTATGCTTTACCCGGCGTCACATGGCCATGCTGGACGGTCTGAAAACTCCATCCACTGCCCCGAAGTGGCCCTTTTTGTATGCGTAAGCTGGGGCTGCGTGCAGCGGCCGGATGCTTGCAACACTGGGCAGTGCGGTAGACGCGCAAGCGTCATTCAAAGCAACCTGAGTAATGTATGCACCAGTCATTGCATTGAATCATAGCTCTAGAAGGATCAGCAGTTTTGCCAAGTCATCGAGACAACATTGACTCAGAGCTAGTTGCAGAACATGCGCGGGAGATCGATACAGCCAATGTCGATGTTTGCAACATTGTTGCGTAGTCCCACAGCAACCTCTACGTGGCATGCGTAGTTCACGGCAAAAGCTTGGGGATTGCCCTGCCGAGGCATCCCGTGCTGACTCGTGCCGCATGCCTGCATTGAGCTGCTTGAATCGCCGGATGTTTGCCATCGTCAGAACGCGGCTTCTACTTGGGGTGTGTGGATTGTCATGATTAACGTACCTGTTCGGACGCTCAGAAACCATGAATTGATTTCAAGGAACCCATGACCATGGCACTCAGTCTGCGTCCATGTAACGGATGCACAGGCTTCCTGGGCCTGCCATGTATTCAGTTGCCTCGAAGAGCGCTGAGACATGGCACTAGCAGCTCATGCGGGCGCTTCAGGCAATTGCGCCTGGCTGTTGGAGACATCATCAGATTGTTTCCACAGCACAATCACAACACATCAATAATTCGGCGCGGTGGCCGCGGAAAGTTCTTGAGATGACATATTTCGCGTATCAGGCAATAATAGAACCATGTACCATGTTCATGCACAATATAGTTGATCCTGCAATGGTTGCGAGCTGGCAGCAAAGGGAGCACCAACATGTTTCACGTTGTGTTGTTGATTTCCTCGATCCATTAATGAGATCAATGCTGCCTTTAGATTTCATTTTTGATGGATTCGCAGCTTCCCAGGCCACTTGTTAAAAGACACGGATAGAAATAGACCCATCCACATTGGAGCGTGGCCCGAAATTTTGCACCCTTGGCACCCCAGGATTTTGTGTGGCTCCCCTTCCCATGAAACCTGCTTAGAGTTTAGACTTCACCCGCCTCGTTCAAAGACTCCGAAGCTGCCCGAAAGACACTACTGATTTGCGCGCAGATTTTGAACGCCGGCCCCCCGAGTAAGAACATGCCTCAAGATAGGGCGCCTCCAAGCAAAGAGACTTTCCTTCGGTTTCTCTTTCAAGCGCGCCTCAAGAAGAGGTATCTTTAAACAGGAACTACATGTTTTTTTTGAGAAGAGGGATCGATCAAACCACACACAGGGCCGTCCCCGAGGTTTATGGCAAGCAGCTTATGGACCTCCGTGTGGGAAAAGGCCAAGGCCGCAGTGTTGGATCGCGGATCAGCGCTTACTGGATCAACATGTAGCGTCTTACATACAATTTGAATCTTAGGCTTCCTAAGTTTAGGGTTGAACGTTGACCAGGTTTACAGAAGAATTTCAGCAAGACTTGGTTGGTAGGGAGTGACCCTCAAGTACTTGCCTTTCTCTTAATAGTCCTATGTGTTTCAATTGTTCTTCACTGAGAACCAAAAAAGCTGACGCTTTTGTCGCAGAAAGCCGTTTTCCCTGGGGTATGTTTCAGGCATCATGTGAGTTCAATGGCTCGACATACAGATGCCCTCCCAATAGCCTGAAGAATGAATCCAGCTGGATTGCAACCTGGCACTTTACCTCTGCAAATAAGCAGGACGTAGTGTAATGGGTTCTCCCTACTGTGTACTTTGGTTTGTGGGTAGGGGAACTGGTGGAATTGCGGACTCACTGATTTGTGGCGCTGGTTTTTGTTCGACAGGTCCAAGGGTAGCATTCACCCCCGACAGGTCCATGAAAGGGAGATGAACTAGGTTCCTAATTGCCTGACATATGGGTTTGTCTCAACACCCAAAATGGTTCGTGTCCTTTTGGTGCCCCGTTAAGACCAACCCAAAACGCGTATCCTCAAAACATACACACCCATACAGCCACGTGTCGCTACTCTAGAACGAGTCTCTCAAAATGCTTGGTCCGGCATCATCCTGTTAACTCTACCTGGCACATGCTCGTCATCACACAGGGCCTGCTCGCCCGAGTTTCAATCATTCGGCAAGAAGCCACTCGCAAGGCTGGTGCGGCGTAAACGTGCATATCCTTTTAAATGACAATGGCTTTGGTGGGACACACCCTCGATTCGTGGACCAGAGGACGGGTCAAAAACTGGTGGTGTTTGTTTGGCGTCCAAAGGGTGGCCCCTATGTTGCGGACATGCGCACAGCAATTGGAGAGGACGCGTGAACATTGGAGTGCTGCCCCTCACCCACACCTCTTGTAACATGGGGTACCATTGCGGCCGAGCATTGTTCGTTGGTCATAATGACGGAGTGGCTTATTCCCTGAACAAAGCCAGGGGTTTTCGGAACAGGATCTGACAAATCCCGTAAAACATCTTCCAAGACCGCACTCTTTAAGGTAAAGTCCCGGACGCTTCAGCGATCCTCCCACGAAACCTCCCTAAAACATCTTCCAAGACCGCATTCTCGAACCTCCCACCAAACCTCCTTTCTCGGCTCCGATGCGTGCCTCGTTTCGGGACCTCGGCAGGTTCCTTGCCGCTGGACCGGCCAAAGAGCTGGCCGGAGGTGCGGCGGAAAAAATGAAAATTTCCTGGGGGTGGAGTGGTTCATTGGGTCCCTGTGGTTCAAAGCTGGTTGCAGAACCCTGGTACCGCTCAAAGGCTGTTGTTCTTGACTGCTGGGTTGGTTGGATCTTCAGACTTGATTTTTTTGGGAAATCAAGGGGTTTTCCGCTAAACCCTCAAAAAGGTAAACTTGTTTGCAGGGGGGTCAACAGCAACCAAGATTTGGGGATGGGTCAAAATGAACCCACCAAAACACCGCAGGTGTTTGGGTCCATGTTTCCATGTACCAGAGCTCCACTTTGGGGACTGTATCCATTTTGGCCCACGGATGTTTTCCCAAAACAAGGGATGTGTTTGCTTTGTCCGCAAAGGCCCCCAAAAGTGTAGACACTCGATGCAAAGCGGATCTTTTTTTTGGTTGAACCCGCACGCACATATTCCGGTGAGACATTTGGGGCCCGTTATTTGACCCCAGTCAAAAGCAGGCTAATTTTGAAAATCGCAATGCTCCCTACAAGTGATCCAACATGTTTTCGCATTGTCCAAACGTTTGGTCACTTAGGCTTGGTAGGCCTCACTGTTGACAAGCAGAATAAGGCCCGCTTTTCTTGCAACCATGACCATTTCCCACAGCCCGGCTTGCCTACGGTACTCGCTTCAACTGAACCTGTGGTGATTGAAGACCTGCAATGGGTTGGAAGGCCCGCAACACAGTTGCCAAGCCTTAAACCCGCGACCGCTGATTTCGGCAAGATTCAATTCAGTGATCAACCCCGTTACATTCAAATGGGTGTGGATTTCAACTGGCGGCCACCTGAGAAACAGCGTTTACATTGGGATTTATGTCCACCTTGACATCCACTTAAAGCGTGTCGCCGTTGAAACTCATCACCATGAGTGTGACCGCTTGGGGATTTCTACGTCCACCAACCAGCCGACTCATTTGCAGGACTCGACTGTGGTGATGGCAGCCTTCGGGCAATACCGCGAGCCTCGGGTGCAGAGCGAGCTGACAACATGAAGCCGCACCTCTCTGGTCGTTTCGTATCCTTTCCCTTGGTGTAGCATCCAAGTTCTTCCGGTCAATATCTTCAATTGAGGCATTCAGCATATCTGTGCGGTGGAAGGTTGGCGTATTTTTTTCCCGAAAGCATGGCGAAGGGTTCTTCCGCTGGGTTCACTTGAGTTGTTCTCATGAGAGTCATTACAAGGTGTCATTGCAAGGAATCAGCATCATGAAAGTCATTGCAAGGAGTCATTGCAAGGAGTCATTGCAAGGAATCATCATCATGAAAGTCATTGCAAGGAGTCATTGCAAGGAGTCATTGCAAGGAGTCATTGCAAGGAGTCATTGCAAGGAGTCATTCATTGCAAGGAGTCATTGCAAGGAGTCATTGCAAGGAGTCATTGCAAGGAGTCATTGCAAGGAGTCATTGCAAGGAGTCATTGCAAGGAGTCATTGCAAGGAGTCATTGCAAGGAGTCATTGCAAGGAGTCATTGCAAGGAGTCATTGCAAGGAGTCATTGCAAGGAGTCATGGCAAGGATTGCAACTTGCACTTGACTCCTTGCACTTGCAACTTGCACTTGACTCCTTGCACTTGCAACTTGCACTTGCACTTGCAACTTGCACTTGACTCCATGCACTTGGCTCCTTGCACTTGCACTTGCACTTACTCCTTGCACTTGCAACTTGCACTTGTGCACTTGCGACATTGACTCCATGCTTGGCTCCTTGCAACTTGCAATGGCTCTCATGACTCCTTGCAATGACTCCTTGCAATGACTCCTTGCAATGACTCCTTGCAATGACTCCTTGCAATGACTCCTTGCAATGACTCCTTGCAATGACTCCTTGCAATGACTCCTTGCAATGACTCCTTGCAATGACTCCTTGCAATGACTCCTTGCAATGACTCCTTGAAACAAGCAAGGAGTCAAGTGCAAGTTGCAAGTGCAAGGAGTCAAGTGCAATTGACTTGCGAGGAGTTAAAATCTCTTCTTAGGGCGGCGGGGTAGTGCCGACGACACTACACGAAAATCGACCCTCTGCGGGGATCGGCGTGGTCGAGGTGCAAAAACCCATGGTTTTTTGCGATTTCTAAAGTTCCCGCGCGACCCTCTGCGGGGATCGGCGTGGTCGAGGTGCAAAAACCCATGGTTTTTTGCGATTTCTGCGGTGCTCGCGCGACCCTCTGCGGGGATCGGCGTGGTCGAGGTGCAAAAACTCCGATGGCTTTTTTTTGCTTTTTGCTCGGCGTGGTCGAGGTTCGCGATTGGTTTGGTTTTTTGCGATTTCTACCCTCTGCGGGGATCGGCGTGGTCGAGGTGCAAAAACCCATGGTTTTTTGCGATTTCTAAATGCTCGCGCGACCCTCTGCGGGGATCGGCGTGGTCGAGGTGCAAAAACCCATGGTTTTTTGCGATTTCTGCGGTGCTCGCGCAACCCTCTGCGGGAATCGGCGTGGTCGCGGAAACCGGCGGGTCGCGGGTTCGATTCGAACTCCTCTGGTCCGCGGGCGGGCGTCGCAAGATGCAACTTGCATTTTAAAGCAACTTGCGCAGAGCAACTTGCGCAGAGCAAGTTGCACAACTTGCGCGGAGCAACTTGCGCAGAGCAACTTGCACAGTGCAACTTGCGTAGAGCAACTTGCGCAGACCAACTTGCACCGACCAGTTTGCGCAGAGCACCTTGCCTGGTGCTGTCTCGCGCTTGCTTCACGAATGCTTCGTGTAGGGAAAAAGAACGCATCCTGCAGCGTTGGGCCGACCTCGCTCCGTGGTCTAGTTTTGTTTTTGGGGGGCTTTTTTGTTTGCGGCTCTTGGCGGCTTTCGTGGCTTTGGCTTTCCACATCCTCAGCATCACCGGCAACTGTCAGATAGCGCTTGCATCCGCGCAGTTTCTTCTGTATACCGCCACTCTTCGGCTTTGTGACAACCTGAGCCGGCAACCCCAACTCCGAACCCTGAACAAGCCCCAACAAGAATCCAATGCCTCAAACCCACCTTTCCAGAGTCAGTCCAAAAGCTTGATGCTTTGGTGGCTTCCGGGCATGCCAGACATCTCGAAGCGCCGGCCTGGGGCTTCGCAGCTTCGCCTCAGGAAGCTCCCAGTCCGCAGGTGAGGCGGCGCCAGTACTTGCTGACCATTGGAGGCCGCTGTGCGCGAAGGTCATGGGGGCTGGGGGCGAGGGGGAGGGAGCCCAAAATATGCAGCATGAACGCATTGGGAAAGCAGGCGCCTCCCCGGCAACTGGAACATGACTAAGCGTGAAGCAGTTGGAACGTCGCAAGTCCGAAGCAAGCCTAAGAGGAGACTGACCTTTACCTGCAGCATGTCAACGCCAACAAACAGTATGACCGGCTTGCCTTTGTCCTTATGCTGGCTGGTTCCCTTGATGTGTTGGTGTCCCACTACGTACTGCAGATTAGGATTGGGGGATCCCCCTTCAGTTTGAATCACCCGCTGTGACCTCGACGCAGGTTTGGGTATCGTTCTTCTGCACGGTTCATCCACCTCCTGCTGCTCGGCAGAAAGGTGTCTGTCCTTTGGCACGGACATTTTTTGGGCCCCTGCTGTCCAGAAGTTTGTGCCACCTTTTAAGGGGTCTCCAGAAAGCCGTTACAATACCTTTGCTCAATTTTGCCTGCACGTCAGCGTTTGTTTGTTTTTGTTTTTGTTGGCAGGAAGGAACGCCACCGGAAGTTCTAGGTATGTCGGTACCACGCAAACATTGCCCATTTCGCGAAAAGAGCGGGACTTGGATGCCGTCGAGGTTGCAGGATTGGCGCTCTCTCAGAAGCATTTCTCTTCGCTGCTTCCGAATTGGATGGTGGTGCTTCAGGAGTTTGGCTTCACTTTGCAAGATTGCCGTGGATGTTTTACAAAGAGAAAGAACTCCTCAAGACGTAACATACGATGTGAACTTGGGATTGCGGCATTTGTCCAGATAACTCGAGGGCGGTTCCGCTTTTGGTGCAGGGGTCAATCCATTTTGGGAGAGCCCCCTCCCGGAGAACTGTCATCACAATTCATTATCCGAAGCGAACCGTGCCTCATGCAGGGAGGTTCCCCAAAGTACCAACCATGGTTTTAATACATCCACTCCTGTATTAGACCATTGCAAGAGCGAGCCCAGCAGGCAACAGATGCTTGGTCTCTGTCAAAGTTCAGCGGGCTTTCTTGGGGCAGCAGACTGGCAAAAGCACAGACTAGGAACAACCGAATATGCACCACATATCCAGTAGCGCCATGTTTCCATGTTTTGGATGGGTTTCGCTGTAAAACGCTCAAAATCCTTCTGACGCAAGCCAGGCATCTCCGATTTGAGTTTAGAACATTTAGGGCATGGAGCAGCGGACATGATTGGCTGGGAGGTAGCCAGACATGTGGGTGTGGCTCAAAGTTAAAGAGCTCGGGTTATGCAGGTGATAGTCTTTGGTTCCATTTACCTTTTGGTGCAATTTTGGTATATTTGAACCACAGCCATGTTCCCTTGGCTGTTTCTTTTAACCTCCATAAAGGCAGAAAAAGCTGCATCTCCGTTCGGACTGAGGCTGGGGCTGCATCAACGAAGTGGTGCTGGGCAGCACTGGTGGGCTCTTCGACGTAGAAGCGCAGCTGCTACTGCCCGGCGGCACAGACTTTAGAGCACGTGTGCTGCCATACATGTTGGCTCTTATCATGTACTTTGCAAGCTCTTTTTGGCTTCGTCCTTGGGAGGGATGGAATCAACAGCAGTTATTGGTCAACCTCAAATAAGGCAAGTATACAAGAGAAGCACGCAGTAATTTGGAATGAAAATGAGGAAGTGCCCGTTAATGTCCCAACCAGCAAACCGAACCACCAATATATCGGCAAGGTGAGTGAAGGACATGTGGGTCCTTTACATGCCTTAGAGACACGCCGGTTGGCCTGGACGCCTTTGCATCGGCTGCTTTGACAGGCACACCCTTTGGCGAAACCTGAGCCTAAGGTGTCAGTGGCTTTGGTGTCTAGAGAAACCGCTGGGCTCCGGCAATCTGGATGGCTTGCGTTTGCTCCCTCCTCTCCAGTCTTGGAGGCTGCCAGGAGGGTTGTTGATAGCTGTTCATTTCTTATGGCGAAGCCAGTGTTCACTTCTATGATTGTTGGAAGGGACAAATAGGCCGCAAGCACGGGGTTGTTGATTTGAGACTGCCGACCAAGGTACTCTCCCTAAACGTAGGCAGTTGTTTTCTCTTGGTCCAGAGTTGTCCCAGGCAAAATGATCGATCTGCCAGGTATGGCATTTTTCCCAGACTGGCAGTATAAGCAGTGGCATCCTCGCGGGTTGGCACCCTCATGTTTGTCTGGATGTTTGTGCCTCAGCCAGCATCCCAGTGTTCCAGTACTCGTTTGCCCTTCGAAGGAGTTCCTGCTGACCAATATGTCTTTTTCAGGCAGTCGAATTGTCTCTCCTAAAAAATCCTGGACAAGAAGTTTGACCACCCTTTTGCTGAAACAGGCAGTACTTTTTTGGGTGTTAAATGCACCTCCCATCTCTTCACCTTCCCTCCCCATCTCTTCGCCGAGGCTTGGCTCCTGCGGGCGGCACAATGGGAGCGGCATCCCCTGCCTGCATTTTGGCTGAACGTGGTGGACACTCGGGGCGTATTAGGCAGCCACCCTCCTTATAGGGTATCTCTGTGTTGGGGGTTGGTGCTGCACAATGACCTTGTGTGTCCTTGGCACGGGGGTGGGCGGCACGTGCCCAACATGGTAATTCAGAACAAAAGGGTAAGGCCAGAATGGGTGATCGCTTAAAGAAGCTGTTGGTTTCCGACAACTCAGTGACTCCCTCCATGTTGCGGTCTGTTTTGACCGGCATCAATCTGTTGACCCCTTCTGAAAACTATCGAACTCTTTGTCAAATGACCAAGCACATACTGGACTTTCGATGTGCCTGTTGGTTTTGGGGATCAACGCTTGCCCCAGGTTCCAGAAGATCGAGCTTTTCTTTCCGAGAGTAGCATGCAAATAGTTAGCGAGCAAGACTTAAGGACCAACATCTACTGTTGTGTTGAATCACATTGGCTCCCCGTACCCAGAAATGTTCTCAAAAGGAGCCTTGAAGAAACTTCCCGGGCTAGGTCCTCCCGACGCTGTGGGATGTTGTGACAGTTCAGGTACATTTGTTAGTGCTAGGAGTCAGACCATGTGCTTCCGGATGGGTTCTAGCGTTGGGCTAATGCAGGCCCATGGTGGGCAACATATGTGACCCTTTTACCCTTCTTGGAATGAACAACTTGATGTGCGCAGGGACTCTCAACGGCGCAGGCTTCCTCGGGGAAGCCTGGAGGAAGTTCTTGAGACCAGGGTTCAACCATCTCGAAAGGGGTGCCAACCGCAACGCAAGGACCATACTCCGGAATTGGAAACCCCGAGTAAACAAATGGTAAAACAGGGTGAACAAGGCCGACGTTGCTGCTATTCGGTTGGATCTCTAACCTTTTTCTCGCCGCCACCCTGTGTGTTCTCTCCACTATGTGCTTTTTTGTTTAACTCCACTATGTTTTTTTGTTTAACTCCACTATGTGTTTGTTGTTTAACTCCAAAATGTGTTTGTTTTGTTTTTTTTAAGGACGAGCAATGGCCAGCGAAATGAGAATCGCATGCTTTCAGGTTGGCGGGCTTCTGCCTCACGATGCTCCTCTTCTGCCAGGCGGTGATCCTGCTCTCAGGCGCGAGCAACTCGGAAGCTGTTGCCAGCCAAATTCCCTGGGAGCAACGGGGTACCCGGACGCGAATTGGCTGAGGCTCAAAAAAAAACGGTACCAAAGTGGGTTGCCCTGGTAAGTGGAAACATGGACCAAAACCTGCGTAACCCCTCCGGTTTAATTTTGAGCCGCACCCAATTGAAAGTGATGGATGGTCTCCTGAAAACGTCTTGGGATATGGAATGGCTTGGGTACACTGTCGATTGCCACTGGACCCCTCAAACACCGTGTTTGGGTTTGGTTGCGAAACTCTCCGACCCTGGGTCCCTGATTTTGGCTCACCTCAAAACTCAAGAGTCCTTTCGGGGTATTTCTCGCAATATTGATTATCAGCACATCAACAAACATATCCGCTTATGCAAGAAGGGCCAGCTTGATGCACACGTGCGTGTTAGGTTTCATGCTAAACTGATAGGGTAAGGCTTGTACGGCAGATTATTATACTTCCTGCATCGAGTGTCCCCACTAAAGTTGAACACTAGGCCTACCTGGGCTGCTTTTGTTCCTTCCCCTGGCAACGAAACGTCCTTCCTTTACACTGATCTGATTTCAGTGAGAATGCATGAACATTGGCTTCTTACTTCCACTTTTATACTAAAGATGACCCATTGAAGCAAAGCATGTGCCTTTTTCTGTAGACATCCAGGCGTTTTGTTGTTTTCCTT
>CAUJNA010003442.1:57500-65000 GCA_963377175.1 Effrenium voratum
TATCAATATCACGTACTCGCGAGCCACCGCTCCAAGGTGTAGGTGTGCGATGCATAATGTGTACATAAGTTATACAACGTACAATTGTATTTGTATACAAGTCACATATATTATATATATATAATATACACACATTTATCCAAGTATGAATATACACCCGCATACATATGCAGCGACTATATAACATCGGAAGCACGTGCTTCGACAACGCATCTCCTGGGGCTCTGGTGGTTTTCGGGGGTTATCGAGTCTCTGAGGCGCAGGACGGGCGTTCTTCCTGGCGTCGGAGCCAGGCGGCCGCTCGGAAGGCCCTCAGCAGCTTAGCACCCGGTGTGGCTACTCACGGTTTGTGCTCATATATGGGCGTGGCTCATGCTTTTGAGCCACGGCCATATAATGGTTAATTACAAACTACGGGAAGTACTGTTGCAACCCACTGTTACAACCCACCCGTACTGGTAAGTCCACGAAGTTGGTTGCAACTGTAACCAGGGGCAGTAACCAATTAGCTAAGTTCTGGACCATCTAAGCGCAGCCCAAATCGAGTTTTGTTGCTTTCGCAATCAGGGCCTCCCTGCCCTCGCGAAGAGCTCTACTCCCCCCTGATCCGCCCCCCATCCCAAATCTCGTCGACGCGCTTCCCCGTATCCTTGTGCGTGACCGTTGGCGTGGGCATGGATGTGTGTGTGTGTGTGTGTGTCTGTGTCTGTGTCTGTGTCTGTGTCTGTGTCTGTGTCTGTGTCTGTGTCTGTGTCTGTGTCTGCGTCTGCGTCTGCGTCTGCGTCTGCGTCTGTGTCTGTGTCTGTGTCTGTGTCTGTGTCTGTGTCTGTGTCTGTGTCTGTGTCTGTGTCTGTGTCTGTGTCTGTGTCTGTGTGTTTGTGTTTGTGTTTGTGTATGTGTTTCTGTTTGTTTGTGCGCACGTGTCTGTATGTGTGACTCTGTATGTTTGTCTCTGCATGTGTGTCTGTGTGTTTGTGTCTGTGTGTTTTTGAGGTTAGTATTTGATTTTTTGTAGCGTCGCCCTGGACAGCCTCCTGTTCATTCGGTCCTCTCCAGTCCTCCCTGTCTGGCTGATAGGCCAGTAATAGGAAAGCAACAGGAATTTATTTGTTTGTTGCCAGGGCTGGAGTCTAGGATTTGTAGCAGGTTGTATTGTTGCAGGGCCACTGGAGGGAAATAGGATCAGCAAAAGTATTGGCAATCGTTTTAATGCGTCTTTCAGAAAAGCTAAAGAAATGGGGGGCCAGGACAACTCTGCTTATTGAGGGGCGTTTTGATGAGTGCCAAACATGGATTAGTTTTTCCCCAACAGCTGGCAGAACCTTGTGGGACCGTTTAAAGTAGTTTTGGCTGGCAACCGGGGAACAGGACAGTTTATTAGTCGTAGGTCAGCACTGCTTTGGTATGCGCCCAGACTTCAGAGAAGGTATCTTGATCAAGAAGTTTATGTTGGATTCTACGTCTTGCTTCAGCAGGTACAACGTACAACGACAAATTACAAAGACCGAGGAAGTCAAAACGAAACCAGGGTGTGTTCATTGTTGGAGATCCATATTGCAGGGTGTTTGAACGAGGATGGGACAGTCGAAAGGTCTACAGTTTCGTTATCTTAAGGTTTGGATTGAAGTCCGGCGCAGCTGAAATGATATGTGTTATTGATGTCCGAACATCAAGCTAACAGTTGGATGCAGAGTATATTCGCCGACACGACCTCGATTCACAGCTTGGTTCAGAGTGAAGACTTGGGGCTTGGCCTTCGGAGAAGGCCTTTAGGATGACACAGTTCGAATCCAGCCTGAGAGTCGCATGCAATTGGTCGACGTGTTTCTACTTTCCCTTGATACATGTGTACCTCAGTGATCTAAAGCCCGCCTTCTCGCTCGGCCTTCCAGCATCCAGTTTCAGTCCAGGATCCGAACCTTTCGATTATGGCCACATGCCTTGGGCCACGTGCAATGCAGATATGCGAGTGGCCCACGTCTCCAAATTCCGGGCCCCAAATTAGGTTGCCTTCTTAAATGTCTTTTTGAGAGATCGCCGCCAGGAGGAAAGACTTCGAATTCGAGGTCAACAGACCCTTTCGTGCCAACAACATTATTTTCTGGAAATACAGGGTTCCCTATTTTGAGACCAACCATGACCAACCATTGTACTACGAGCAGTTTTCATTTCGACCTTGCCCGAGGTTGTCAGTGGTGTGCGCACCTCGGCTGCAATGCCAACGTGCATTCAACCTTAGGGTTGCGACCTCAGCTATGAAGGCATTTTTCATACTGGGAACCACGGATTGTTAAACCCATCCTGCTATTGGGGAGGTCTTACTTACAAAAGTGCAGGGTTCCCACTAAATGCAGGCACCCCCACTAGCCAACCACGGGTTTATGAATACGGGGGCAATATTAGGGATCCCATATTCGCGGTTGGTACATGGTTGTGTTTAACCCATTTGGCTGCACCAAGATGATAAAGGATTGAAGCTCAACTGTGTGCCACCTTTTGATTGTCCTTCTTTGAAGCAAACACCATTTTTTTATGAAGACCAAGGGTTGGCTACAGTGAAACTGCATGACAAGAACTTGATCAAGATTGTTTGCAGCTATTTGACATTCTATAGATATTCTCCCGCTTGGTTGGCGCGTTGAGGTTCAGGCCTGGGTTTCTAGGTGGATTTGCGTGTTTGATTTTATCTTCCTGAACAAGTCGCTCAAGATTATGCCAAGTGGATTTGCTTTTCATTTTGCCACATTTTCCCAAGTTTGTTTGTTATTCATTTTGCCACATGTCCAGAGATTCCGACAACCTGAGTCGTTCAGGAATCATTCACGAGCTGGATGCACAGTGGTCCTCTGTGCATTCGCGGGGGCTGCCAACGGAGGAAGGCCTGGACCGTTTCTTGTTTGCTTTCTCAGGGACAAAGCAACTAGAAAAAAGAAAGCTATGTTTTTGCGCTTGCTTGTTTCTTTCAAGAAAAGCCCTTTTACGTGCTTCTAGTGCCGTGCAAGGCCTTCGTCACACAGGCCCCAAGGTATTAAAAGCATTTCAAAGCTATCGGTATTCCTCAAGGGAAGCCTTCTACTTGCAGGACAGTAACCTTCTGGGATTAGAAGCACTTGTAGGGGTATCAAACATGTCTCTTGGAATTAGTTTACACTTCGCAAAACTTCCCAGGCATGATTGGGAGGCACAGTCGGGCTGCTGTCATGATACTCTACTTCCGTACTGGTGCCACGCGAGTCTTACAGTATCTCATGTGTGTGTGTGTTTTGGTGACACAGTATGTTCGCAGCCCCTAGTCTTTAAGGGTGGTTTATGGCCCAACGCCATCTTCAATTCTAGAACTACCCAATCAAACGTACATCTCCTGTAGTGGTACAACAATATCCCAAGATTCCAGTTGATTTGGTCGGGCCTTGACTTGCTTCCATCTTAAGGCGAGCTCTACTCCCAGTTGTTCAGTGGCATCCGTGTTCTTCTTTTTATTGTGTTCGGTAAGTCGGTGACAAAACAGGGTTCCATGTCTTTCGCCTTTCGAGTCTGGGCAAATGGGTTATCCTTTGGGAGGTTTTTTCTTATGATTCTTTTAACAGTGAAGGCTTGAGCCTGAACGGCCGGCCTTTCGCAGGCCCTTGCTCCGTGTGCGTGCAGTTCACTTCGGAGGGAAAGGAGGTGCGGCAGATGGTTCCGGCGCGGCAGCTCAGGATGCGCAAGGTTGAACCGCAGTTGGGACCAGTAGTGTATACAAGTCATTCACAAAGGCGATGTGTGCATATAGGTGTATATATATATATGTATATACATATTATTTAAACGGTATACATACGGTAAACATATGTACACATACACATAAATATAAATGTAGATATACACTGACATATACGTAATACATACATAAGTATATTTCTATATATATATATATATGCACATTGTGAGTTTCAATTTTGCAGGAGATGTCTGGTTGAGGCATGCTCCCTGTATATGCAACACAGGATGCCAAAGTACTGTTTGTGTCCAATGTGCAGGGCTGCTGCAGTTGGCAATTTGAAAGCACACTCAACGGCCCTTCAAGAGGAAGCGGGCGTGACCTCCTGTCAGGTTCCATGTTGGGTGGTATGGTACCTTAAAAGCAATGGCATAGGGATCCACAAAGGGAGGATGCGCTTAGGCCCTTTGCTTAATCAAGAAGATTGCAAAGGGCCAGCACGCTTCCAAGGGTATCATCACGTTACCTGCTAGAGCTATGTTAATGCAAGGGCAGGATCTATGGCACGGTCAATCCAAACAAAGCTGCGGCTTGCAGTCTGTCGATTGCTCAGCCTGAGAAACCCGCAATTTGCTCATATTCTGACTAGGCTTCAGCAACAGCGACTTGGCGTTGGAACTAGATTCTGCTTGACGAGACCTGTGAGCAAAGGGCCAAGCAGATCTGTGTTCTTGGCAGATGTGCACGTCACTTTGTCAAACCAAATGGCCGTGTTGCCGGCCCGAGTGGGAGTTGCTGGTGTGTTCTACGTCGGTTTCTCTCCCAGTTGATTCACTACACCCAGAACAAGCAATCCAAGCAAGACAGTTCCCCTCCGTCACAACGAAAGCATTCATTGAACCACATACAACATAGGCAAGGGTTCAGCACAATCAGCTCGGAACCCGGTGAAGAACATATCACGGAGTGGCCGTTTTTGCCCGGGTGGCATGCGATGAACAAAAGGACCTGCTGGCAGTTTGAGCTTGGGTCAGCTTCGGTCAAAATGTCCAGTCTTGGTCTGCTTGGGTCTGAACACATACGCACATAGAGGAACAAAGACTCATTTGTCCATTTGTCTATGCTCACCATAGGTACTAGTAACAGCGTTCTTCAACTTTGGCGTTCCACAAGTCGAATAGGGCCCGGGGTTTCGCCCACTTTGGGCTCTCGGCTTTTGGCTTCTGAGGTGGACTTCCTGCCAGGCGATCGGCGAGGGTGGACTTTGAACCCATCGGAACCAGTTGTTGGTTTCTGCCTCTTCGAATATCCTTGAGACCCACACAACTCCCAAATCGGCTTCATGGTGGTGGAATTACAACATGCCCTCTGTTATCTTGCATGTGATTGACGGCATATCAGTTTGCCCTTCCCATTCCGTTGATGCCCCTTTGCTACAAACGGTAAAGCCACGCTTACACATATGTTCTCGGCTCAAATGGTTGGCTGGCATTGAATTTGAACATGTTCTTCCGCTGCGTTCTTTTGTGGGTGCCCTTTTTCTATTGCTTTTGTTTAATGAAATCCATAAGGATATCCTTCATTATGGCGTCCTACGTTTTGAGACAAACACATGTCGCGTTCAGATTCAGCTCCCCTTGCTTGATCGTATGCCTCCGGTCACGCTGCTTCGGATTGGCAGTTGACGTGAAGTCTGCTAAAGGAGGGTGCGCAAGCGCAGTCATGTCGCACTAAAGCTACAGGATTGTGTGGCGAACGCGGCAGCAAGGGATGAAGGTAGGAGGTACGGGAGACACCAAACCCCAGCTCCGAACAGATCTCAGCAGGCAGTACCTCCGGAGACCTGAAAATGATGCCACACGAAGTGTCCACAGGCCATCCCTGTTTGTGTCTTTGATCCATTTGAAGAGGGACATGCGCGGACTTTGGGGACTGACCAAATGTGCCATGTCTTCTTGAGGAAACAACTATCCTTGATTGGCCACGGCTCATATATGGGCATGCCTTGAGCTAACCCCCATCTTGATGATTGCATTTGGGCACCTCCATTGTAAGCAGCAACTGACCCTGCCCGGAAGTATGGGGACTGGCCCGCATCTTTGGTTTTAACAAGGATTAACTTTCCACGGATCCAAACCACCAATGGCTAAAAGTTTTACCATTTGTGTGGCATCGAATAGTTTTCTCGGGCGGCCACAAGGCGAGCTTGATTACTTCCCTGGAACCGGAACCCAACAATGGTTTAACTTGGAGTAATCTCCTTTGTTGGTTTTTTGGAGAGTATCCTGCAGCCCATTTGGAGGGGAGTCGGCAGAAGGTGAAGGTCACGGATCCTCATTGGTGCGGTTTCTCTGTGCATGCCCCCTTTTTTCATTTTCCACTGGGAAAGGCGCCCAAAACGCGTTCTCTTGCTCATACCTGTCTGGCCAGGAAGGGGTAAGTGCATGTAAAAGTGACTCAGTAATTACCGAATCGCCTCTGGGGAGACATTGAAGCCCCTCTCACGACCAGAAAGCGATCAGACACCCCTCCCCCAAAGACTTTTCCGATGGCTATGGCCTTACTAGGCCTTATTTGGCCAAAAGACATTCATCAACCCCTGGCCCTTGACCGTTGGTCTTCGGGAGTCTAGCGCCCCCAGAAAGTTCCTTTCGGTCCTTTCTCGGTTGCTTGGGCCTTTGGTTTGGTGTGAGATACTTCCAATTGACGCATGGACAAGGGCATTTTCTGGGGCTTGGAAGTATGGAGGTATTTCATTTACGTAAGGGTTTGTCAATGCCTTACAAGCTTGTATTGGTGGTACATGAGCATCCACACCGCAACCTATGCCGTTGACGCCAGATTAATACACCCCTGGTTGATGAATGGGGAGCAAGCCCTTGCAGTGGGGATTCGGGTCACTTTTGGAGGGAACACGCTCCCAATAGGATGGGTTCTACTTACATCCGGGGTTCAGACGAGCTGTCAAAGGGTTGGGTTACAGGAGAATCTACAGGAAATGGCCCCAAAACAGCCTAAACAAGCCGTTTGTCCTGTAGAATTTCCTGTAGCCCAACCCTTTGAACCTGGACATCTGACATGTTGCGAGCTCGCCAGGCGCCTTCTTTTGCTCCGTCAGCGTTGGCCGCAGCTTGGCCTATGGTATTTCAGAAATTCAGGCTATGTGTGTGTCTGTTGTTGGAGGCTCACCCTTTGTGGGGGGTTGTCTCAAGGGAAGCCAAAACGCGTTGCCATTCACTTTGGGTGTGCGTGTCTTGTTTTTTTAAGGTTCGGTATTCTTGGGGGTTGTCTACAAAGGGAATCCAGCACGGGTTGCCATGTATGTGTTGGGGGTCCTACTGTGGACGAAATCCTACACTGAAGAGGCCGTGGAATGATGATTCCTTTGGAACCACTGAACCAACCAACAGTGGTTCCCATAGAGTCCAAGTGGTGCGCAATTTCTTCCATCCACGGTACTTGACACCTCGGGGCAAATCAGAACGACCAAAGTCTTGAAGCTTGGGGTTCGAGGTCGCAAGACATCGGACTGGACCGCAGGGTGCAGTTGAAGCCATGACCCCATGTCAGTCACTCACGTCTACAACCGAAAAGTCGCCACACACAATAACAACAAACAACCTGCGGGCATTTGGCTGAGATATATATATATATATATGTATACAGATCCTTGCATATGTTTCCCAGAGCAACTAGGCAATTAAGCTTGTCTGTTGCTAATCGTGATGTGTCAACTTGAGCCCATCAAGATGGACGTCCGGTTTTTCTTAGCGAAAGCAGCTGCATGTTCGTCCACTTGT
>CAUJNA010003442.1:70000-120000 GCA_963377175.1 Effrenium voratum
ACGTGCAGCAGGTAAGCCATCCGCACTTTTTTGAAGATGATGTAAATCGGCCAATGGGCGAGAACCTCTTGTTTTCCCGTGGAAAAGCGAACCTGAGTGTTAGTTTCGCCTTCAATCCCAGGGTAAACACCCTAACAGCCCCCTCGCTTTAAAATGCCCGTCCGTGAACGCCCACCGCAACGGGGTTGCTCTTCAAGACAATTCATTGTGTTGGTGCTTCTTGGCCTTTTAACTTGAAGCCGTTCTAACTCATCATATTTTCTTGGCTTCTTCTAACTTAGTTACCTGTGCGACCCAGGTTGTCCCGGCTTGACATGAGGGCAAGTGGCATTGTCACCGGCAATCTGTGATTCACTTGGAGAGGCCACAGCGTTGCCTGCCCAATTGTCCCTTCTGTTGCATGAGGAAAAGCCCTACCTTTTCACAGCCCTTTTCCGTTGCTCACGCCTTCTCCGCGCGGACGCGCGTCTGAGGGGCGGGGCGGGGGATGTCCGCAGGCACGCTGCTCAAGGACTGTGAGGACATCATCAGTCCGTTCCTAAGCAGCCTGCACACTTACCGAAGGTGGCCCTTTAGTCTGCTTGTTCCTTTCGTTTATTTTGGCCCAGCTTGTGTGTTGTTTTATGGCCACATCTGAGTGCCATCACTCATGGTGCACCATTGCATGATGCTGAGTATAGTGCATGATACTCACTTGAGTGATCACCATCTAGACGCTGGTCCCTTTTTGAGTTGGAGGTCTACGTGGGCATCTCGGATTCGTTATTGTGTAGGTGTGAACAGCCCAAACTCAACAATGTTCAGAAAATAGACAGCACGGCACGGAAAATGTTTCTGTTTGCCCCAACCCCTTGCACACCCAGCTGCACAAACATGACATCTCGCCGGCTGAGTGACAGGTTTAGAATAGATCCAGATCCCGCAGTCCCTTTTTGGGTAGGAAGATACGCGTTCGGTAACATACAGAATTGACCTATGCTGGTTGAATCTGAGCATCATCAATCCCAGAGACCCATGAGGCTTTGGTTTGACAGAGCTCACGCTTTGATACTTTACTATGCAAGCTGAGGAAAGGTACAGGCTAGATTCGGTTTCTTTTAAAGCGGCCTTCTGGCAGCTTCCAAGTTGCTGGGAGGATTGCAACACATGTGTATATTGTGCGGCGGTGACGCTTGGAGGCACCAACCCACTCCCAGCCCTTTGGCTCAGCCATAACCCATGCGGGCATCAAATTTAGTTGAGGAATGAAATGCCACAAGCACACGCAGGTTTCGTGCCCAGTCGGCTCCCTTTGCGCGCAGTGGAAGAAACTGTCCAGAGTTGTTGTTTATTCAGACCTGGCAGACGCAGGCAAGGACAGAGAATGTCAACCACCGTACATCGCAGAATATAATCTACCCCTTGGTGCGCATGCTGCTCCAAACCCACCCTCTTGGCACTATTGCCAAAACTATTGGCATATTGCCTCCAGCAAAATAAAGACACACACGTTTCAGCTTGTGCAAAGAAGACACGTGAACATACACGATTGCAATCTTCCGCGCAAATACATCTACATCTCGCAACCACAGGTCACATTGTCTCATCCGCCTCTTACCCCCGGTTGGGGGGAAGCCACTTGCTGGTTCCCAGAGAATTTCAAGGAAGGGGGTTGGGAATTGCCAACCATCCTCTTGAGTCAGAACAATGACAGTCGTTCAATCCTAGGTGTGCAGTTGAAGGTGATCAAGCTAGCAAGGATGATTCTCGAGAAAGCCACTTGTGGGGATGGCTCATTCCTTGGTAAGTATGGTAAGTGACAACTTGCATACAATGGACATACCCCAAAATTAGCAGTACATGGGCTAGGGCACCCAACGTCCATCCCTGGCATGGTGTCCATGGTAAATAAGTTGGTGCTTCACCAGGCTTGTGGGATCAAGTGGTTTATCCCCACTTCTGTGATACAAGGGAATTTCCCCACAGCGTAAGTAAGTTGGTCCATGCTAAGTACCATCCGTAAGTTGGTCCTTGAAGGGAACCAAGCAGTTCCATTCCAAGACCCACGCCCATCCCGCGATCTAAAGAGCCACAGATCCATCCCTGGCCTGTCCATATTTGTTTCCATGAGGTAAGTTGCCTCCTGAACTGGAGGAAACCCAACCCGCAGTTTCCCAACAAAAAAAAAAAACACGCGCCACCCAACGAGCCAGGCGGCCGTTGCTTGGAGCTGGAGCCCCGGGACCGCATCACAGTGCGCTCCGCCATGGGCGCCCGGAGGCCCAGTGAGTGCGCAAGGCCCAAGGAGATAAAACGACGGGCATGGAGGAACTGGGGAGGTGGACTCCCTGCAACTCACCCTCCAAAGATGAAGAGATGGACCTCGAGCAGCAAAACAAGTACACAGCCAATGAGATGTCCGTTTCTGTATACCATTGGATGATTTATGTGGGATTGCGTGTCCGGCTGGTTGATTTTTTTGTGCCAGATCTTTAGGTCACTTATTGCATGTTGTTGGGTTTTGTGTGTGTGTGTGTGTCTGTGGTTCATGTGGCTTTGATAGGTCCGTGTGGGTCGGGCGGAACTTATACGCGCGATTATTTGTGGTTTGAGTACGTTGCACGCTTGCATGATTACTTAAAATCCCTGCCAGTGTGATTGTGTCGGCCTTGCTCTGGGTCTTGTGAGTGGCTCCGTTGTGCGATGTTCTGCGTTGAGTATGATTTCTAACAGGTGCTTGCTGCAGATGGTGTTGCATTGGTGGCATTGATGAACTATGGTTTGTGTTTGTGTTTGACTGATTGTGTGTTGCGGTGCACAATGGACTACTTAGGGCTTGTGCTAGTTTGGAGTGGCTACCAAGTGAGGGTGCGGCTGTGTTTGGACAGCTATGTCTTGGAGTAGTGGCATCGTGTGAGCAAGAACGTGTCTTGGTTGATCGTTTCACTTGTTCGTGTTTGTTTGTTTCTTGGATTGTGTGTGTGCGTGTTTGTTTGTCAGTCTACGTTTGTGTGGGTCGTTTGTTTAATTGTGTGTGTGTGTGTTTGGGTGTGTGCTTGCTTGTTTGTGTCTCTGTTTATGTTTATTTATGTGTATGTGTGTGTGTGTGTCTGTGTCTGTGTCTTTGTCTGTGTCTGTGTCTGCGTCTGCGTCTGTGCTTGTGTCTGCGTCTGCGTCTGTGCTTGTGTCTGTGTCTGTGTCTGTGTCTGTGTCTGTGTCTGTGTCTCTCTTTGTGTGGGTTTGTGTCTGTGTTTGCGTCTTTGTGTCTGTGTCATTTTTTTGTGTCTGTGTGTGGGTTTGTGTGTGTGTGTCAGTGTGTGTCAGTGTGTGTCAGTGTGTGTCAGTGTGTGTCAGTGTGTGTGTGTGTGTGTGTCTGTGTCTGTGTCTGTGTGTGTGTGTGTGTGTGTCTGTGTCTCTCTTTGTGTGGGTTTGTGTCTCTGTGCTTGCGTCTTTGTGTCTGTGTCTATCTTTTGTGTGTGTGTGTGGTTGTGTGTGTGTGTTATGTGTTAATGTGAACTGGTTTCACTTATTGATGTATGCGGTGCTGTGGTTTATCATTTGCATGATTTCTTCGCTTCTGAGAGAGGCACAAGCTAAAGTTGTTTTGAGGCTGTTGCTAATGAGGGTGCAGCTCGGACCGCAACTTTACACTTGACTTGAGAAGAATAGCGGTCCTCAGACGGATCAGCCATGTTACATGCTGGCTGGGCTTTGGCCATCCATTCATGGCTGACGTAGCAACACCTACTGGTCTGAGGTCCACTCTTGAACGAATGCTATCATGCGATGGTTCTCAAATCACCAGCTCTTCACAAAAAACATCGCGCTTCTGCCAAGGCGTACCTGGCGATTCTCGGTGCAATATGTGTGGCAGCGATCATTTGCATTTTAGTTAGTCTGAAATGACACCATCTCGCAAAAAACAAACTTTTTGTTTGGAGGTTATCCTCAACAGCTGGGTGCTTGACGCTGAAACAATCTTGTGATGGTTGTTTTTGCATGTGTTTTTGTGAGCAATGGACATTTCACGGATGGTGAGGAATCGTTTCACCACGTTAGTTGCCAACAATGAAGCAGCGCTGTTGGTTCTGCGCCCAAAGTGCTTTGTTTGGCGCACGCCCGACATGCGAAAAAGACCGCTGCTGACGCATTTTGCGCCGGACAGCCAGGCGGCTGGCCCCTCCTTGCGCTCCGGAGTTTTTAGGTGACGATCCCATGAATATGGAACCCCAGCCCAAAATGTTGGACATGAATTCCCACCTAAATGATGTCCACAGTCCAGAAGGCCCCTATTGAAATTCACACCCATGTCACCAGGGTCCAAAAGGTCAGAGTTTGGAAAGTTGAGCGACCTGAAGCCATCAGACACGAATACATTGCTCAGACTGGCTTGCGCCGAAGGGGCCGCAAAGGAGTGCTCAAGAACTTAGACAAGCGCGTTTGGCCTGAGGCACCTCACATAGCATCGTGTGATATACGCAGTTTCAGCGCCCGCATCACCACCGGCATGACTGCCTCCCCAGGAGTCTCGCAGGACAGGGCTTTGAGTGATATGTTTTTGTCTGAGCTGAGTAGCGAGATAGGGCACACTCTCGAAGCATGGCGTGGAAACAATATTTCATGTTTTACTTCGAGAGTTGAAGCAAGGTCTTGAAATTTGCGGGTTCTTCTGCAGGTGTTTGAGAAACTTATGGCAAATGTTATCGTGAGATCGTTGGCGATATCGCACAGTTACACCAGCGGGGATAGGTTGTTCTTTTGCTTCTTTGGTTGCACATCATGTTGCTGGCATGGATTGATCTAGGAAGCTGGTGACTTCTTATCCACGACCGGAGACGGTAAAGGCATCATACTACGCACACTCACCTCAATAGAATGAGAAAATTGGATTCGAACATTGTTTGACCAAGCCCCTAGCCCAGTGCACCTTTTGGCGTATTGCGGAACGATTTGTTCTTGGCGTCCTGTTTTCCATGGCAACTGGGCAAGTCAGTTTGCAGCACTCCGGCCATGCGGTGAAGTTCTCACGAATCACCTACCAGCTACTTTGTCATGAGAGCGGCTGATACTGTGGATGGATGAAATCCTGCACCACCTAAGAAACCCTGGAAGAATGATTCCCCTGTAAATGCCAACAAACAATAGTGTCCCTTGGTGTCAAAGTGGTGCAGGACTGCGCCCATGCACAGTATAACCAGGTTCTTGCTACCCTTTGCTACAACCTCCACGCCTTTAACATATTGGACCCGGATGTCTGGCCATCAAGGCACAACGGTTCGGGCGTGTGCTGATGTTACTTTCAGCAAACGGCCATCAGCCCTGAATGTGGACAGCGTTTGAAGAACACAGATTCGAACATAATTTCCCAAGCCTGGGAATAGTGGACCATTTAAACATCATGGCTGCTCGAGTATGCGAATCACATGAACTTATACTGTGTATTGTTGTTTTAATGGGTGGCGAGTTATTACCCCTTTGGGGATCCGACCCCTTACAAGCCCGCACAAACAACTCAGGGTGCCACAAGGTGGTTAAGCCGATGCCTATGTTTGGAGAACCTGACATGCACAAGGAACAGGGTACCGATACCATGCTCAGCAAGCAGAGACTCAGGAGGCGGCAATTGCGGTCCTTGCCATTCTCGGCGCCAAGGCGCACGCTGGCATCTAAGAGTTGGATTGAAGGGACCTGAGACCTAGAGTGGTTGATGGTTGCCATTCTGACTCTTGGTCGTTACATCCTATGGAAGTACTTGGACCTCGAAGGTTGCTGTGAAATCAATACAATTATTCTTCTCTTTTTTTGCGTTCTGGTAGCAGCACGCATCAACATCGTTTGCGCATTTCTCCACTGCAGTTGCAGATGGAGGTAAATCTGCCAGAGGTTTGGACCCGTATTACTTGGGAGGCAAGTAACTTTGGTCTACTTGGTCATCCGGACGATCTGCTTGCTCCGCGATAGCGAGCTCACCAAGCGGGGTAAACCGAGCTCACCTATGATGAAGGTCCTTTGGCCTAGTTCAGGTAGGTGGGCTGGAGTCAAACGCCCTAGTTCATGTGTGTGTGTGTGTGTGCGTGTGTGTTTCGGTCGGACGCGCTGCGCGCTCCACTATACATGGTTCGGCCTTTCGTTGCTTCAGGATACACATGTAACCACTGGCATGATGATTGCAGGACTTCGCCCGTTTTACAGAATTGTGCGTCCCCAGTCCGTAGCCCAGGTTTGCTCATTTTGTCAAGGAGACTGGGCCGCCAAGATTCTGTGAGCCCATGTGCGCGAAAGACTGGAAATCAGAGAACCCGGTTTGTCCGACCCCCGAAGGATCCAAGAAGCTGATTGCAAGCCCGGCGCCCGGCCCCCGAAGGACCATTATGCCGCAATGGATGCCCCCAGAGACGCCTCAGTCGCGGAGCTGCGAAGATGTTACCTCAAGGCCGCGCTTTAGGCTTTGGAACGCAGGGCAAATCGCGTGAGATGTCGACAAAAGAGTAGCTGAAGAGGTGGGTGACGAGTCAAACAACATAGAAACGGAGTCAGTATGGTATATGTACGAACCAGTTGGTGGCCCCATGCAACACGTGGATCAAAGATACAGACCACAGAAACCGCCCGTTCGCAGTTTGAGCCAATCCAGAGTTGGCTTCCAATGAGGTGGGCTGTGGGGATGCTTTGGTCCGGGAGGTAGCTAAATGGCTAGTAGCCATGGGTACACCAGATTTACTATGATTGCAGACCCCCAGTGTTGCTAGCCATGTAGCCTTAGTTACTAGTTGCTACTTTTCCCCGCACCGCTCACAGCCTCGGGGGTGGGAGCGGAGGGTTCCAGAGGGCTGCGAGTCTGGGGGTACCTCGGTATACCAGCCACTGGACAAGTCAGAAACTCCTTCGACTCGGTGTGTCGATGTAAACTTGCACAGAGTGATTTGTTTTTTTCCGCGGTAGGGGACCACCTTGAGAATGACAAAGCAATTATTATTGAGATCTCACGCATTTGTATGACAGAAAGGGTTTCATGTTCCACATCAGCTTGAACAAATAGTTGTTACAAATCCGACAAGCTTCAAGGCAGCGTCATTGCGGACTTGAAGTTGAGTATACCAGAACACGTACTTGTGCTGGTGGAATGAAGGACTTTGCCCGAATCACCCGGCTGTGTCTCAGGTTGTTGGTTAAGGTATGCTGAGAAGCTAGAAACATTGGCAGACTTAACTGACCGCTTTGCTTTTGTGCCCTGTTGAGTTGCCCTCAATTTTCCTTTCAACTAGCAAACAAACATGTTTGCACAGGGTCCGATTCTGGCTAAGATACGGGCCTCTACTTTCCTAAGCAGAATCGACTGTTTAGCAAGCCCAGGGTGACCCTCAGCCTGCTGCGGCGGGAGTTGGACGACCCTGATTCCTGGGAGCCTCCTGCTTGAAAAGAATAATTTATCGCTGAGAAGGTCATTATATACCTACGGCCCAGTCATTTGCCACGTGTTTTGTTTACTGCTCGGGCCACACCCGGTCAACCTTTCACTTTGATCCGCTATTCCCTGAATTCCTGAGGGATATGCATGAGCGTTAAGGGATTCTACAGCTTGACGCCTTTTGACCCCTCACTTTACACCCTCAAGGTACCAGCAGGCAATCCCTTCGCAGGCCTCCGTGCTGGTACATCCGGACAAGAATCAACACCCGCAGGCAGCTCCACGGGAGTTCAGGGATGGTGCCGGCAGGGGAACTTGAGAGACGAGGCTTCCGTTGATGGCTTTCTTTACCAGAAAGCGAGTCAACCGATTTCTCCCACTTGCAAAAAGCGAGTCGACCTGTCAATTGCTGTTTGTTAATGGTTTTTCACTGGTGGTCTATATACAGTTCACAAAAAGCTGGAAACCCCATGCGGCCAAAAGTTTAGCGGTTTTATGTTGAGGCAGGAATGTGTGCCGCAAGAAGGGAAACAATCGCCGGCAGTTTGGAACGCCAGCTCACAAACATAGCCTAGCCTGGCAAGCACCTTACAAATTTGACCTGACCCTTTCTCCCACCGTTTGCATTGGTGCGAAAAGCACAATTGTCATACTGGTACGGTGGAAAGCCCTAAGTATTGCAAGTTTACCAACCATAGCCACGAAACCATGGGAAATTGCGGGTACATTGGAGGATCACCTTCCCTTAGTTGCAATATTTAGGGCCTCCACGGACTCAAGGCAAACGTGTCCGATCGGCGCCCGGAAGGCCGTCCAAATTCTAGTGCCGATCGGCGCAGCTTCCCAAAACGCTTAGTTTAGCAGGTTGTTCCACTACCGGGGGGCTGGGGGTTGTGGTGAAGCTTACACAGACCACTATGACCGTGCTAACAAAGCAAAAAGGGGTGTGCCCATTTGGTTTCCTCTTGGCTTGGTTCTCCCTAATTATGTTTTGTTTCCCCTCGTTGAATTTGTTTCCCCTTGTGTTTCTAAGCCTTCCCCTTGCATGTTTATCTTGTCCGTGCTTTTTTGGTGTTTATCCTTGTCTTTCAGGTTTCCCCTATGTTTGTATCCTTGCGTTCCTTGTGTTTCCTGGGTTTCCCCCTTTTTGTTGGTGTTGGTTTTCCCCTCTTCGCGTTGCCAGGTTCACCCCTCTTTTTCGGCTGGCTCTGCCAGGCCACTCGCGCCTTCCAGCGCGTGGCCGCCGCCTGGGCGGTGCTTTCGGAGGAGCAGAAGCGCTGGGCCTACGACCAGGAGCTCATGGAGGGGGAGCAGAGCCCGGAGCCTCAAAGCGAACCGCTTTCGGAGGATTTGTTTTTTGTTTTTTTTACAGATTCTCCCGAAATGAGGTGAAGCGCTTTAGTGGACTTTTTTCGGCGATTTGTGGTGAAGCCCTTTCTTTAGTTGAGTTTTTGTTTCGGTGTTTCGGGGCTTGGTGGTTTGCCTCCCATTGGTGGTTGGATGGATTGGTGGATCGTTAGGGGAAGTTGACTCAGCTGCCCCCTCCAATTGGTTCAGAGGTGTTCCTGGAAATGTTTCGTTTGGGGTTCCGAGTTTGGTGGTTAGGTGGTTATATAGGTGGTTTGGTAATTTCATGGTTTGGTGGTTTGGTGGTTTGGTGTTCCGGGGCTGATTTCCCGTTTACCCCACGAGAACCAGGGCTTCAAGTCCCAAAAACAATCCAAACCACCAAGTACGGGGTGCCATATGGATCGAGTGTGTCTCAAAAAAGGAATCGGACCCCAATTGGTTTCCCTTTGAAGCCCTAGAAAGGGTCCCTCGAAAAAAGCACGCAGATAGATTCGTTGTATTTGTGGGCGTCCTTTTGGCGTGGTTTGTGGGAAATCCACAATTTGTGGGAAATCCACAATTTATGGCGTCCCCTGAAGGTTCAACACCTAGCGTACTACTTGCCAAAGTCAGTCTGCGAGCATCCCTGGCCTTTGACCAAACAAATTCAAATGCGTGCCGGTTTCCCCACATTGGAAGTCCGCCAATGTTCACACTTCAGCATGTGAGCGGTTAAAGAAACCCTGTATGTTTTAGCGTTGGTGAGATGCAACAAGCCAGTGGCTCTAACCCAACTATATGCCGCATAACAAACACAACACATATATTGCTGCCCGGTCTGGTCAGGCTCTGCATTCGTGATACATCGAAGCAGTGATACGCTCTTGTTCGCGCAACGATGGCCTGCCAATCCAATAGGCAAATGCCATGAATCAACATCCTGTCCAACTCATCAGTTGCCTTTCAGCTAAGTCACCATTGTTTCCAGGGTTTGAGGCAACGTTCGAAGGTATCCATATCGTGCAACTCCCCTACCAGTTGCCTTGCAAATGTCGGTCCTGGACATAGGCTTTCCTAAACGCCCCCTTGCAGCATCCCGCGTCAATCTCGCTTCAAGACAGTCCAGGCATGATGCTTGAATCTTCCCAAACCCAGAGAACCGCGCCATCAGTAAGAGGTTTTCTATGCATGCCTACAACCCCACCTTGGTTGGCAGTGCCAAATACGTGAAAATTGTGCTACCGAATAGTGTCTTCAGCCCTACCCGTCAACCCAGACACCCCAACAGGCCCGGTTTCACCACCAAAGTCAGCCAAACCCCCTCCCCAAAGGACTTGCCCCAGATTCTGACATGAGCAACCTAGAAAAAAAAGGCTTGTCTCCAAAGCCTAGAAATCCCAGACTTGAGGGTAGCCCTTTGGTTTCCCTGTAAAACAACTCAAAAAGGGGAACTTGCAAGATTAGAGGTATATCGAATATGCATGTATATGTACACTCTGGTTTGATCTTTAAGTGCCTTGCACCTTGGAACCCTTTGGCGGAAGGGGTTTCAAGTGCGCCAACCATGTGCGTTCCAACATCATGTTTTGGTAAACATCATTTGCATGGGAAGTTCTAATATTGGTGTCGTACGTGTCAAAACAGGGGGACCACATCATGTGGATTTGATGCTATGGCATGTCCCTTGAACCAACCTTCAACACCTCTTTTAGTTGGATTTACAGGGCAAAACAATTTCAAGGATCCAAATCCCTATTCTGGCACACACACACGCACAAATTGGTATGGGAAAACCCACCAGCAAACCACCAGGAAACCACCAGGGAAGCCATTTGCGGGGTCTGCGGAGCCCGCCAAGCCGCAGGCGACGACATCCACATGAGCCCCGACGAGGCCTTCGCCGCTTTCGCCTTTGCGGCCGCCTGTGCCGCTGGGGGCGGCTCCGCGGGCCTGGGGGACATGGCAGAGACCTTGCGCCTCGAAAGTGGTTTGGTTTCCCAGTTGCCCAGTGGTGCCCCTTTTTGGTACTTTTTTTGGGAAGGGGTTTACCTGTAAAGTCAACCAACCAAAAAGGATGCCCTGTTTTTTCCCATGGCCACTGGGCATTTGGGGTTTGTTTTGGGCTCACTGCAGCTCATTCACTCGACAAAGGATTGGCTTGGCTTTTGCGAGTTTTTTCACCTTTTGTTCAACCGTTGTGGAATTTCCCATGGGAAACCAGAGAAGAACCTGCCTTGGGCTTTTGAAAACAACGGGTTTGGCAGAAAGTTTGGATTCAAACATTCAGCCAAGAGGTTCTACCAAATGGAGGGGGGGGGGGAAATGGGGGGGGGCCAGGTTGGGGGGGCGGGCATTTCATCTAGCAGAAGGGGGAGGTTCTGTCGGTGGTTTCCCTTTTCCCTTTAGGCTAACCCCGAACGGGATACCCCTAAAAGAACAGCGGGGAGTACCCCCTAAAAAAGGCACCCACCAGCGCCTTGTCCCCAAACAGGACATGCGTTGCGTTCAGTTGAAAGAGCACAGGGGCTTTGAATTGTTCGTGCCAGAAGCCCGGCCCCTTGCTCCTGAAAGTGCGCAGATTCGAGGTTTAGGTGATTGTGTGCGCTTTGCGTCCTACCTTTTCATGGGTTTGGATCCAAATCAACCAAGTTCCGCATTTGAGGTGCGGCTTGTTTCAAGTTCTGGCTATTTGGAACATGTGTGACGGTGTTTGGTTGGCGGTGACTTGCAGACGGACCATCCCCAAATGCTCAATTTTGTCCAGTTCATACAAGCGTATATTGTACATTACATTAAACAAACATATATATATATAATTATATATATATATATTGGCTGTGGGTCAAACCCAATGGTACTATTTTGGGGTAGGTGCACCATCAATTTTAGTCTATTTTAGTGGGGATTGGGATGTTCACTGGGGGTGCGGGATTTTGACCCACAGCCACACATATATATATATATATATATACGCATCGTTTTGTTATGTTTTGTTTCAAGCGGGTACGCGGGTCCATTGGTGTCCCGCCGATTCCGAGGTTCTGGGCCCAGCAACTGGGCCAGGCCAACGCCCAGCGCCTCCCCGGCTTCGGCCCCGGCTTCGGCGGGAACGGCCTCAGCCTGGGCGGCTTCGGTGGCTTCGGCGGCTTCGGTGGGCCTCCGGCTGCCCCAGACGCGGTGGCAGCGACTTGCCTGGGCCGCTGTCCGATGGATTCCTCGGGCGAAAATGTGCGTTCAAAGCCCCTGGTGCTTTGAACCGTTATGAGTTTAGCATATGGCTGTGGCTCAAAAAAGTGGAACCCATGTTTGGGCCCCTTGGATGGAAACAAGCGTCACCCCAGCCCTAGAGTTTTGAGCAACACCCATATCAAGAGGTACCCACTCGCAAAAGGTACGCGGAAAGTTACGATCTTGGGGTTCATGCCTTGCATAACTGTCAGTGTATATACGTTCCAGGCCGTGCCCCCCCCCGCCGCAAAGGTAGACCCCCCCCCCTTTGTGGGGGTTGGGTGGGGTGGTTGGTGGTTGGGGTGTAAATATTTATACATATATATATATATATAATACATATATATATATATAGATGGAGACGCTTTCCAAAGGCATCTTCTGCACACGGCCAAAAGGCATCTTCTGCACACGGCCAAAACATGCAAGACGTCCAGAAATTAATTGACATGCCGTCATGTCCTTGCTGAAGGAAGGGTGTGACCATTGCTTTAACTCGCCACCTCTTAAGTCCAAGGCCTGTCCGAGTTGAGAGGGCTACGCTCATAGGAGTTGTAAAGTCTGTTGCCAAATAAGGCCTCTGCAGTTAAACAACTTCTGCATGGCAGTCTTGTGCAGCTTGGGGACCACGTTTTTTTCTTGGAGGGATTCATTGTGTTGCTAGGTGGGCCTATGGCAGCTAGAAAGTGCTTCAGCAGTTGGGACTCAAGTGCCGCAAAGACAGCATCGGCCATGAGAAGTATTATGAGATTCATATTTTGCATGAGTTTCAAAAGTGGCCTGGACCTGTTTCTTCCCATGTTTCAAACATGGCCCTAACCTATTTGTTTTGTTTGGTCCCCGATCGGAGCAAGTTGAGCAGAGGCCACCTTCAACGGCATCTGCCTCTCCGTGGGCCTCTACTCCGCGGGCTTGGCGGTGAGTCTGTTGGGCCTGCCACGCATCGGCAGCTGCGCAAGGCGACCAGGGGTTGGAAGACGGCCCCCATACACCATGCCTTGTGGATGATGGTGAAGATGACGATGACCATGGTGTTGATGATGATGCTGGCGAGGATGATGATGAGGATGAGGATGAGGATGATGTTGATGATGAGGAGGAAACCGATGCTGGTGTTGTTGATGGTGATGATGATGACAATGACGAGGAGGAGGACGATGATGATGGTGTTGTTGATGAGGATGATAACTATGATGATGATGATGATGATGATGATGATGATGATGATGATGATGATGATGATGATGATGATGATGATGATGGTGATGATGATGGTGATGATGGTGATGATGATGATGAGGATGATAATGACGATTGTGATGAGGCTAGAAGGTTGGCAAGAGACCTAGGTTTTGCTGTGCGCTCACTGCAGCGCTCCAAAGCTATTTTGTATGTTGTCCGCCTGCAACTGCGAGCTCCAGCATTGATTTTATGATTGCGCCAATGCCATCCGTTTCAATTGTCGTGGCTGCGTGAGCTAACAAGGTCTTATAGGTGTTGGAGAACTCAGACTAAAACTTTGATCTTGAACAATCCATTCAACAACTTGCGTCTTGTCAGGCACCCAGTTGTTCAGCAGCACCGTGGCAAACTTGGTTTCTTTGGGTGATTCTGTGATTGAACAGAACCAAGCAAGAAAAGGAACAAGTCATGTGTCCCATGGCGGCTGTAAGTAGGCAAGTGTAGAATTCTGGAGAATTCCGATATTGGCCAGAACTTGTTATCTATGTCCTTCGTGTTTTCAACGTGTGGGACTTTCATTCTGCAGCAAGGCCCAACATTTCGAGACCTCTGTTCTAACCGCCAGGCGCCTGGCGGTAGTGCAGGGCATCAGCCAAGTTGTCATCGCTTCGCAGGCGCCGCGGACGATACTGCCTTCGGTTTTGTCTCGCGACCTTTGACCACCAGGTTATTTGGAGGTTTGGATTGGTGGTTCGGGTATGTGAACGTTGAGTTCTTTGAGAATTGCCAAATGGGAGGGCACCATGACTTCCGACCCAATAAACCAAGCGAGGCAAGGGAGGGAGGGAGGGAGGGAGGGAGGGACTCTTTCAAGTTGACATTTCCACCCCGATTCTATTCGCTTTTGACAGGGTGACGCAAGTTACAGTGAGCCCCCCTAAAGGGTCCACGAGCTCCGTGCAGCATCCCAAAGGGTATGTCAGGTTTTGCAGACAGTCTTTGGCCTTGCTACCCCCCACAGAAAATAGAACACTCAAAGAACGCGGCGCCTTAAAGGGGTCAACTCAACAGCAAAACCGTTTGTGTGAGATGCGTCGTAATTTACTAGTAAAAAAAGAAAGAAAACAACACTGCTGCGCCTCGTGTTTTGCATGGTGAAAACTGGGGATCCTTCCGAATGGTTGCCTTTGTGCAGCTCCCTCTTACAGCTGTCTTCCAAAAGGCTGCTTGCGCTGCGGTATTTTCCGGCATGTTTGGAGCTATGGGAAATCCTGCTTAGATCTACCAGGAGTCCACTAGTTGTCCTTCTGCCAACGGTACAGCTAACCCAGACTATAGGAACTTGCGCTCCCACCAATGAACATGGAACCTGACACGGGGTCCCTTCAAAAAGGACAATGGTCTTCCAGGACCCCACTGTCAGGTGCCTTGTTAATTGGTGGGAGTGTAATTCATGGTTGTTCAGCCCATTCGACAGGACCTTCTGAGCGTTTGGCACTGAGCATTTGCTGGACTCTCAGTGGCATTGGCCAGTTCCTTTCGTCCCAGGCAAGATCCTCCGAGAGCTCGTGTTTAACATAGAGGGTCCCTCGAGGCAACGCGGCCAGGATACTCAGTGAGGTTCCATATGACTTGGCGGTTCCCAGCCGTCCCCTTGGGTTTTAGTTGTTTGTTTTTGTTGCCTGTTTTTGTGTTTGTTCTTTTTTTTACAAAAAAAGTTGTTTCCGGGTTTTGGATGGTTTTGTTTCCCTTGAACCGAAAAGTCAAAACCCGCAAGCCAGAGAAGTGGCCGGATGTGAGGCGCCAGCGGTTCGGGCCGCCTGCCAGAAGGCCACCGTGCAGGTGAAGGAGGCGGCAGGCGCCAGGGGCCCATGGGACGACTGGCAACGACTGGCCGTGGGATGGGGCGGAAGGAGTCTGAGGATCGTAGAGCTTTTTGGTGCAGAGGCCTCACTTTAATTTAACTCATGTATGTTGGTTTCGCTGTGTATGCATTTTGCCCAATGTTAGGACTTTAACACTTTTAGGCAACCAATGGGTTTCCCAGTAAACCACTTAAAGTTTAACTTTTGGCAGGGGAGCAGAAAGCAACCGAGCGTAGATATGGGGCGGAGTCTGAGGATCGTAGTTTTTTGGTGCAGAGGGCCCACAATATTCTACCATGCGCATGAGGTAATGAGGTAGGTTGGTTTCACTGTGTAGTTAGTGGTGTGTTTTCTGTTCTAGGAGTGTTTTAAGGTGTTTCTTCAACCTACGTGACTTTGATGAATGCAAACTCATGCCCTTTTCAGGGACCTTTTCTCCTTAAACTTATAAAACACGGAAAAAGAGCTCTTGTTCCAACAAAACGGCTTGGAAGGTAAGAAAAAAGGTTCAACCACCAGTCCGCTTTTTCCCATGTCCAATACGTGAAGTCTCCGTCCTCATCGGATGCCAGGAGACTTTGCGGAGCAGCACCCGGACTTCTCGTCTTTGGCCTCGCGCCTGCAGAGCGAAGGGGCAAAGGTCGCCTGCAAGGCCGGAGCGAAGTAACCGGAGCCCAGCGCGGGGAGGGGGAGGCGGGAGGTACTCCAATCAGAATTGACTTCCATTTGAGGAAAGGAATATGTTGTATTTTCCTCTATTTTTTGTTTAATGAGAATCGAGTTCACTACTGGAAATATTGTTTTTTTGCCGGGGGGCTTACGAAAATGGAAGTTTAGATATGACTTTGAAGAGGGAACCACTTCAACAGTCGGTGGCGGACGCAAATCGCAACCTAAAAAATGTCCGCTAAATGGTGCCCAATTTCAGCTGTCATTCCAATTTAGGTAAATTCTAGGGTAGACGTACTATGACGAGTGTTTGTTTGATGTTTAATCTTTGTAATTCGTAGTTGGGCCCTGGATGAGTCAGCTCAGGGATCCTTTAGGTGTTTGAAGGGAAATAATGACACAGAAGGAACTGTCTTCTTGTTTTGGCGGGTTTTCTATATTTATCTTGCATAAACAACATGTGGGAGGGGTTCATTTTTGATGGGTGTGTCCTGGAATGGGCAAACAAGTCCTTTCGGGTTTGTTTGTGTTCCATTTTTGGCTCTTTGAACATCACCTTTGGCCGCCCAATCTTAAGTGGCTTCACTTGTTTTCTAGAACAGTGGTCAAATAGGAGGTTGTGCTGACATTGGATTTTTTTTGGTTGATGCTTGATTGGAAGCCAAGAGTGCACCGGCTTCCCGACATTTGGGGGCTGCCTAGTTTTATCCCACAGCAGGGCAGGATTGGATTTTTTGAAATGTGACTGGACAAAACGAGAGAGTGAGTAGGTGCGTACTTCTCCTGGCGCTTAAGGAAACTACATGTGTCCAATAATTTCAAGGTCGCAACTCAAGAACAGCCAACTCTGAGGATTGCCAAGCACTTTTGAAGGTTCCTTTGCTGGAGAGAAACAACTCCTGGGACATGGGGGGGGTGCACGCGTAGGTTACTGTCGTCTCAGGGGCAAACATGGGGTTCCCTGTTTACGGAGCACCCGTGCAAGGAAAGCAGGGCTGATCTTCTGATGTTTCCCTCAATAATAGTGAGATTCCCCGGTAAGACAAGGTTCAAAGACCCTCCCTTGCGCCAATAGAGGGGGGCCTTTCAGCATGTTCGAGCGCCTGAGAGGGCACGCCGCTTCTTTGGTTTGCTTGATGCACCCGCCTCTGGGGTGAATGCCCTTTTATGACCTTTTTGTCCACCCTTAAACATCAGCTAGAAACTTTGCCCTCCGTGTGACTTGAACACCGAATCGGATATCCATCGAGACTCTGGCAGGTCCAATGTTGTTGTTTGTTGTCCACGAAGACTGCCGACAAATGGGTGTGTCTTATTTGGATGACACCTTTGTGAGGTGACTGAAACCCGCGCATCTTTTGGGTTCTTGGAACGACGAACCCATTGGCTCGGCGAGTGAAATGGCCAAGTGGGCGCTAGGCCAAGGAGACGGGCTTCGAGGCTGCGCAGACCATCCGAGAGCTTGCGGACCAAACGTACCACATGGACAGCGGCGGGGTGCATGCGGCCAATGGCAACAATATCGTGAGGTTAATTACTGTGGATGGACGGAATCCTGCACCACTTTGAAACAATGGGAACCAATTATTTGTTGGTGTTTACAAGGGAGTCATCATCCCATGCTTTGTGGGTGCATCCACAGTAGGGAATCACCCCACAAGTGAACATGAATCGCCACGGTGCAATTTGATGTCCAGATAACTAAGTTCAAGCCCATACGGTTGTCAATGGGGCCGTTTTTGGTCGAACTGGTGGCATTTTGTGTTGGCTTTTTGGGGTCCTGAACGGGATGGGTATCACTAGCCCCTGTGTGTTTGGTTCGTGAAATCGATCTGGTTTAAGTTCTATGTCCGGTTGATTCCCAGAAGCCTCACGTAAGAGGAAACACCACAAAACAGGGCGCCTTTTGCCAACTTGTCCAAGGAATTCGTACAGTTTGGTTTCACTGATTGGCTTTTGAACATTTGGTGTACTGAACAACCAGTAAGCCAGCGAGTAGCGCATGTTTGGCAAATTGGCTCACACTTGTAGTCTGGTCGTCTCTTGGCCAGCTTGCACCTTGAGGCATCTTCTCCCTGCTGGAAACGCACACATCTTGCCGTGGTAGACGCAGTAATTCTTGAGCGCATATCAAACAGCAGCAATGCCGAGTTTCCTGGACGGGCGGGCAGCGTGCAGTCGATTTTGCCGAATGAGGCTGCTGAACATGCAAAAGCGGCATGAAGGTGACCTAGGGCATGTTTGCCAACTCCGCCTTGTGCAGGTAGCCTCCGCGACGTAGGACTTTTTGAACCAAGAGACGTGCTGGAAGGGAATATTTTTTCAGCCTGTGGCGGATGGGCGGGTGGGCGGGTGTGTGCGTGCAGCCGTGATCTTCACTCGTAGGTACGGCTAAGGGGGAACCCACCCAATGGAGTCCGCCCAACCGATCCATGTTCTTCACCGTTGCAACTAGGAGATGAATTAACCATAATGAACCCGACAACATACTCAATGTGGCCCCAAGGTCTCAAAGCATTTTGGAGCACCGAAACACAAAAAGGACACCACCGAAACCATGATGTCCGGGTGGTGTCCTGGTGCCCCGGTGTCCTGGTTGGTGGTGTCCCAGGGGTGTCGCAGTGGTATCCGAGTGGTTGTGTCGCAGTGGTGTCGCAGTGGTGTCCCAGTGGTGTCCCAGTGGTGTCCAGGTGGTGTGCAGGTGGTGGTCGTGCTTTCGTGTCTTTATGGCAATGCGGTGGTGTCCCGATTCTCAGTTGGTATTCCTGCAATGTAAGGGTCATCCGCGTGGTATCCAGATGGTTGTCTTCTGATGGTGTTTTGTCCCTCATGTCCCAGTGGAAGCCCACGTTGATTCAGGACAACCATGTTCTTTCACCTTAGCAACTGGAGGATTTGTCAATTTTGAACTCTTCCAGACCTCATAATGTACGGATATATCAGTATGGCAAGTGAACCAGCAACCAACCCTTGTAAATTTTACCCTTGCAATATTCAGGACATGCAACATTTGGTGAACCAACCTTACGCAACCAAACCCTGGTCAACTGTGTTAAGTTTCCCTTGTTTCCCTACTTGCAAGATGGTGTTGACTTTTGGAGGCAGCCTTTGTCGGGTATTGTTGGTTCAAAGCAAACACTTGGAAGGTTCCCTAGTTTGAGCCAAATCCACATTGACATGGGAATCCCGGGGGTCTGCGTCAAAACCCGGCGTTTTGCTCCACGATGGGTATGGGTCAAAATTAAACCACCTGGAACTTACAGGTTTTAGTGCAGGTTCACACTTGCCAGGCCAACCCATTTTGGGGACCTGTTTTTGACCCACAGCCATTTTTGGCTGTGGCTCAAAAAATCCGGAGTTCCAAAACGGGTTGCCCTGGCAAGTGGAACCATGGACGATTCAACCTGCGGTTTGCCCCTGCTTAATTTCGACCCACTGCCGAGTCACCGGCGGAACCGGAGCCGGCGGCGAAGGCGCGTCCGAATTTGAGGACTTCCGAGAGGCGGCGGGCCGTGTGAAGTCCGAGGGCGCCGCCGCGGCCGGCAAGGCGCGAGCCAGCGAGCGTGTGGGGTGGGGGGGTGGGGCGGGACGGCTCAAATTGGAGGGATGCCATCCAGTGTCTGTTTGTTCCTGTTATATATATATATATAGAGATATATATTTATTATGTATACCTAGGGCTTCAAGAACCTGTAAAAATGTCGTACCCTGACTAAAACATCGTGTTTTTTCTCGATTTTCTGAAAACATCGTGTTTTCAGGAAAAAACATCGTGTTTTTGATAAAACCCCTTAAAAATTGGCTTCTGAGGCCAAACACTCATTTGGAGCAAAGGGTCAAAGGCAAGGGTCGGGAGTGGATTCACACAGACATCACCCATTAAGATTTCAACTGAGGGCAACGCTCTATACTGAGTATGCTTCAAATTCTAAGGACCACATTGATGAGCCTGACAGCCAGGGTGTGCAGCTGGCTTCAGTCTTGAACTACCTTTCACAGCAATAGGCACCTGAAGACTGGCGCCAGGTCATACCGAACCAGTTTGAAGGGGGTGCTGGAATCCGAAAGCTCCTTTTGGTGCAAAACAAGACCAGGTGACACTTTTGAGATTGTTTTTATCAATTTTGAGTTTTTTTTAGAAAATGGGGCAGGATCCTGGCGGCTAACCGCAGAGACCCGTAGAAAACCCGTAGAAAACCCGTAGAAACCCATAGAAAACCAGTAGAAACCCGTAGAAAGCCCGCAGCCCCAACCGAAAACATCGTGTTTTTGGAAAACATCGTGTTTTCTAACCCGTAGCTAAACCGTGGAGAACCCGTAGTAAAGCGTGGCAAAGCGTGGAAATTCTATGGGTTTTTCGGGTTCAACCACGAATGCGCTAATTCGAGAATGTTGCTGGAAAACAACGAAGTCGTGAGCAAAAGCACGGTCTTTGCTTGAGCTTGCGCGCTGTTCGAAGCCAGCACGCCCTCATCATGGCATTGCTGCTTGACAAGTGTCATAAAACCGTGGTACTCTTGACTATTTGGGTCCCCGGCCTCCTCCTTTCAGATTGGATTTGCGAAAGACGAGTGGCGAATGCGAAGCTGATTTCGTTACGAGTGCGAAAGGGGAGGGCGATGGGAGATTCTGAGGTTGATATGATGCTTTTGAGATCTTTTGAGAACGGATGACGAGTTGAAGGAATGTATGGGAAACTCCTTGAAATCGAAAATGCGGTGTTTCCCGAAAACATCGTGTTTTTCCAAAAAACATCGTGTTTTTTGTAGGTATGACATTTTCATCGGTTTTTGAGGCTCCTGGTATGTATATATATATATATAGATGGGTGCTTCTGCAAAAGGATGTCCAAAATGGTTGGTTTCCGAGCTTCCAACTCTTTTGAAGATCCTACTTACATGCCCAAGATCATCCAGGATCAAAACGCAGGTGCCAAAAAAGCAAGCCCACATTGCTATGGTTCATGGGTGAATCACCCTCCAAAAATGGTTGGTGACCACTCCCCATGTCAATGTTTTCCGCCAAAGAATACCCAATTCAATTTCATCACTCGTGTGGGAACCTGAAAGGCCGATTTGCTTTGGAAGGGACCCCCCCGTCAGGTGCTCAAGGTGTAGTGTGCTTTTTCGAGGCAATGGTTTGCTGCAGAACTTTTAGATTGTTGGGGCAACTTGACAGTTCTTGAAAGGACAACCTACACAGGTGCAGTGCTTGGTCGGATTCGTAGAAATTAGCACCCCAGCACCCTGCACCAGCATTCTGCACTGGCATGCCAGCATCCTTCGCCATGCCCATCACTGGCCCACCGCCTTGTACCAGCACGCACCCAGCAATCAACTTGCACCTTGCAGGCCCTTGCACCAGCAACAGCACTTGCATCAGCATCCTGCAAAGCAACACCGCATCACTCCGGATTCCAAATGGGGGATCACCTCCATTTGTTTTTAGTGACAAATTTGATTCCCTAGCTTTCAGCTGCTGGGGCACATGCCCATTTGTATAGGCACCTTCTTCTGGAGGAGCTGAACTCAAGGAGCAGCAAACTGTTTCTGCGTATCAACCTCCCTGGTGTTGGAGAGGAAGGGTTCTGACATGCTAGGCGCGAGGTGATTCATGTCGACCCGGATACACAAACCTGGCGGATGGTTGGGTTGTTGTTTCCTGAATCATGCCACCCTTTCGGGCTAGGTCTCTCCCAGTCTGGACCCTGCTAAATGTTGGGTTTTTCTTTCTTACTCTTCCCTGAAAAGGGTAGGCTCACGAAAAGACACTCATACATGGAGTTGCTGAACATACTATTGATAATTAGTTTTGGAACAGGCCAAAGTCCCAAAAAAACAAGGGAACTGCCCAGTTTGCCAATTTTGTTTATTGCTCATACTAGGTTCCGTCAAGATGTCCAGTAGTCCATGGCCCGCTTGGAAGGGGTAACTATGGGGGACCCTCTAGATTCACACATGTTTAATTCTGCCCAGGGAGGGTATAGCAACTTGACCGTGGCATTTATTCTACCTGTTATCTTCTGTTGTTTCTGCTTATTTTTGTCTTGTGGGGGGGGTGTAGCGTATATATTATATATATATATATATATATACATGTTCACGTATGTATATATATATATATATATTTATGTATACATATATACACACACACAGTCACATAGATACATATATATATATATAGAGAGATATCGAAGGCTGTGTCATTCGAGGACGTAGTCCCTTCCGCGCGAGAGAGCCGAGTGCCAGGTGAAGCAGCTCATGGACCGCAGCTGCGGCGCAGACTTCGGGTCCTGCCTCAGCTGGTCAGCCCCCGCACCTCTCACCGCAGTCACGGAAGGTGCGTGGTGTGTGTGTGGTTTGTATGTGTGTGGTGTGTCTCTGTGTCTGGTAATGGGATGTTCAGTTACTCATGTTTGATAAAAGACCCCATAGAAGGTGTGCTGTGGTGTGTGTGTGTCTCCCCCCAAAACAAAGCAAAGATTGACCAGATATTGACCAAAGTCAGAAGCGGATGTCATCTCCTTCCTGGGAGCAGATCAAGTGTGTGTGTGTGTGTTTGGTGTGTGTGTGTGGTGTGTATGTGCTGTGTTGTGTGTGGGTGTCTCTGTGTCTGTGTCTGGTGATGGGATGTTCAGCTACTCTATTTGTGATTGTTGCCTCAACTGCCGAGTAGCATTTGCCCGGCAAGCCGCGGTTTGTTTGGGGCTTTCCTCTGGCAGCTGCGCTGTGGCAGCCACGTCAGATTTGCACATCCAGTGGACTAGGGAAAGAACGAGACAGGCTGTTCTGTGACAAATGCTCCTCTCGCAAAAGAGTCTTGTGCCTTCATGCCCATGGGTCGTTGTTCACTGGCTGGACGATTCTGGCGCTTCACGCTAAGGACAGCGATGAAGATGACGAAGATGGCTGGTATGCTGAAAATCTCAGGCTGGCACTGCAGTCTTGTATCAAAGCTATCAATGCAACAAACACATGTAAGCCAGTGATTAATATTTGCTTCCTCCTGTTATCCTACATAGAATCCCCCCCTTGAAAAATACGTGTTTGTTGTGAAGACGTTTTGCTCTAGGCAAATGTCCAGCTGGCCATAGAAATGCAGAGTGTACAATCAAATTGTGGATTTCAATGAGTATGTTTTCTGGCAAAGAGAGGGACACAAGCAGCTGTTGCCAGGCAGGTTGCGGATGGGAAAGTCCAGAAAACGCCGCCCGCCCATTAGTATTTGGCATTTAACACCCTTTTGACCAAAGGTTGCTGTCTGATAGCTTTTTTTGGCACTAAGAGCATATATCCCAGGCTCAAGCCACATGGTGGCTGCAATTATCACATATCAGTTCTACATGTTTGGTTTTGGATCCCCATAGACCGCGGCACAAGTTTGTTGCTTTTAGTATTCTCCCGGAGATTGCTACTTGGCACGATCTCCGGGCCTGGAAAGGGGGCGAAGACCGAATATGGCCAAAGAGGATTGGAGTTCCAAACGGAGAACAGCGGCACCTTTTTTCTGCGTGCTGGGCCACTGGGGGAAAGGGTTTTTTGCTTTTGAGGTACTTGGTCCATCGACTGTAGGCATTTGTTTGCGCATGAAGACTGGAACTGTTGTGCCAAAATGCGGATTGTGCTGCCGCAGCCTAACAGTTTAGACTCAGGACGTCGTCAGTCACATACCACCACATGTTCTTCCTCCCCAAAGTGTTTTGGCTTCCTACTGCAATACCAGACAAATACTCAAGCAATACTAATCCAAATGGAAGCTAGCACTCTACCAAATCCAAGCCAATGCGCAGACACTACCGCAAATGGCTCAGCTGTACTATTTTGCAGTGTCCACAAATGGCATGCTCCAGCCAGTGAGGCATGTCAAGTTGGCAGTTCCATCTACATGTCTTTGAATCCCGCTCCATTTGCTTCGCCCCGGTTACTCTCAGTTTTTCATTTACGCAGCTGTTGGTCCAGGTCACGAAGAAAAAGGAGGCAATTGGCCCGGTTTTCCTGTGGCTTCCTTTTCAATGCAGCAAACACATTCGCGCGGCCCTTCTTTCGGCTGGCCCCCGTGCCAGGCGGCGAAAGCAGAGAGACTGCTGGAAGCCGCGCGCGGGCAGCTGGGTAAAGCTTGCGAACCTTCAGACACTTCCACTCTAAAAGGGAGACGCCGACTCGTTTTGGTGGCTCCCAGCCATCCGGTTTGCGTTTTAGCCTTGTGTTTAGTGGTAGTTTCGATTTAACCCACTAAAAGTTAAACTTTTTGCAGGGGATCTGAGGGCAGCCCAGTTCTATTTTCCCCTTTCTGGCTACAAACTGTTTTACAAACTTGTTGAGTTTCTTGAGCTTGCCCCGGTTTTCTTGCCGAGGCAAGCTGCTCTCGCCAGGGTTTCACAGCAATTTGTCCACGGAGTCCACACGTTTTCTATCGAGAAACCAGGTTCCTTCATGGGAAGCCACCGCTCCCTTGCTCCAAGATGCTTCCCAATGGGTGTTGTTTGTTTTTGTTTGTTATTATTATTATTTTTGCGGGAACCCCAAAGTGGTAGTCTTGCGTCTTCCTTTTGGTTTTCCTTGAAAACGCCAGGAAAAGTAGTATACCCCCAAAAACAAACACTCACGATGATAAAATAGCCTCTAAAAAGTGGAATGACTTTCTTTTCAAACTTCGACCCTCAAGTGCCGGTCAATTTGGTCGAATGGGCGCAACAAAGTCCCTTCATGAATATTCCCCCCAGTCACAAACAAATACAAACCACACGCCCAATGTTTGACATACCTGAATTTAAAGCACCCATCTACTCTCCTACAATTTAATGTGGAACCCAAGCAGCCTTGAGTGTAAGATGACTTCTTCACACCCCTTCCCATTTTGGGGCTTTCTACAAGGATGGCATCCAACCCCAGCCCGTCTCAGGAGAGCACGTCACTTAGAGGGCTCCCTGGGAGAGGTGCTCGCCTTCAACCGCGCCTCGGGTTGAAAGTGGCGAACGCCGGGCAGGGCGTGGGTTCGCAGCGAAAAATTAGGCCACTGAACCACACCTCGCTTCGAGTTTTCCCGTGGGAAGCCATGCGCAGAGCAAGTGTGGCAAGATTCTTTGTGTGAAGGGGCCAAAATGGGGGCAAAAACACATTTTTTATTGTTGCTTGTCCAAGGGTGCTGTTCCTCTTACACGACAGTATGTCTCAAAGTATGGAGCAGCAAAATGTGTCTGTGTGTGTGTGTGTTTCCCCCGCATGCTCGATCTTTGTATGCTGGCGGAAAGCTGGACTCACCATCTCGGCAGGAGCGTTTGTTGGCTTCTCTTGAACACACCGGACATACCGGACCTCTATAGAACCCGAGGGTCCAAGAAAAGCTCAGTCTCACACTGTTGCCGAGCAGGATGATGGGAAGCAGCTTGCGTGGGACTCGCGTGTGCCTGATGACGTAGAAACACCTTTATGTTTTTTTGCTGTATCTGATATATGGGCAGGGTGTGGTGAACAAACGCGAAACATGGGACCGCTTGTCGGAACCCCCATAGTGTCATTTTGTGACATCTTGAAAGGGGGTCGGGAGACTTAGAAGGTCGCCGCGGTCACCACATGACAAACGAGTGCCAGTATCTTTGCGAGCCCAGTCTTATACAAGGTCCTGGTAATGTCCACCTACGATTAGTAAACTGCCACTAAATAAAGCTAAACTTTTTCCCACACCCAAGAATAAAACTACCCCTCAATAAATCTAAAAAAGATTCCAAAAAACACCATGCTCAATACTACTTTAGAATTGGCCCAATTCTAAAGTAGTATTCGAACACCAAAAAAAACAGAGCCCAATACTAAACACATTCTAAACTTTTCCTGACCCTGAAATTTGTCCCCTTAACTTTATGTAGGGTCATTCAGGGGGGGCTATTTATTAATCAGAGGTGGACATTACTTTGTTCCTGCTTCTTTTGGGAAGCAACCACGTGAATTTCCCGGCACAAGCTTTGCAATTCGCCCACCATCGAAAACAAGGGACCATAGAGGTGTAGAAATGCCCCTGCACAGAAAGTCCACTTTGAATGAAGAGCGTCCTTTCTAGATACCTCAAGCTAGTAAGTTACTTTGCTTTGTCCAGAGAAACACACAAATTTGGCTTGTCAGTTCTCCGTTCTGCGCTCTCCCAAGACTGCAAAGGAGAAACCCACGGAAGGAACATCCGGACACGACTCTTTGGGTGAATCTGTTTTGCAGGGCCCCCCTTCTTGTGAACTGTCAAGCTCACCAATTCAAATGGATAACCCCAAGCTCCGTGATGAAGGTCTCTTACTTGGACATTTCTTGCTTGGTGACCCCCAGCCATCCCCTTAGCTTTTTGGCTTTTTTAGCGTTTATTGGGGTTTTCCATTTGACCCACTAACAGTGAGTCACTTTTCGCGGGGGATCTGAGGACAGCCCAGCTTACTTCCGGCTGTGAATTCTACGCAGTGCATCCGTCAGTCCAAGGCGACAGCGGGCGCTATCTGGTGCAGCTGATCCCGCCCCGGCAGCCCAACGGTCCTGTCTTCCAGGGCGGTGAGCCGCCCGCCCGCGAGCAACGAGCGCTTGTGGCTATGTGTGAGGTGTTGCCCAGAATTGATGGCAAGTACACGCGTTTTTTTTAGGGGTTGATTCCTTGTCCATTCCTTCCAACCATCGTTCTTTTCAAAAACCGAGCGCCGTTTTCCCTGGGTTTCCGGAGGTTTTCTAGAAAGATTTGGATCCCTGGAAAGAATGGGGAAGGTACCCCTAGAGTATGAGGTATATCCGGGATGGTCTATACAATATTTCTGTTGAGGAGCTTTAGTTCTGGGGTCATTGGAAGTAGCTGCTATCAAGGTAATGGCCACATTTACATGTTGCATAGGCTATGAGGTTTGTTCCATGATTCGGAGACGTAGCGTGCGGCTTTTGGAGCTGCACGAGGTGAATTGCACTTTCGCTGGGGTCGGGACATTCATGCCCAGCAATCTTTACTCATAGCATTGGGCTGTGGTGTGCTGCATGGTGAGTCTATTGAGGGTTTGGACTTACTTCCCCTTTTGGAGCGTGAAAAGGAAGAAATCCCAGTTGCCCAGTGGTGCCCTTTGTTCCTTGTTTTTGGGAAGGGTTCCCTTTAAACTCAACCAACCAAAAAGAGGATGCCCTTTTTGGCCCCTGGCCACTGGGCATCTGAGTAGTCAAAGGGTTGATTGCCATTCCCCAGCCATTTGGGAAGTTCGGATCGAGGCCAGAGACGGTGTCCAAGCTGGTGCTCATCCAGAGCCTTGCACCGGGCGAAGCGGAGTGAGGGTTCTCCGGGCGTGTTGGGACTTCACAGGACAACATACCCCAAAACGGGTGGTGCACCTACCCCAAAATGGTACCATCGGTGTTGACCCACAGCCATATTTGGTGGAGGGCTTTATGGTTGAGAGTTTACAGGATCTTTCCCGCTTCATTTTTTAATTCTTGTATCCCGGAATGCTGGAATAGCGTGGCTTTTCCAGCTGTTGCTGGCTTTTTATAGTTTTGGGCTTTTGTGCAGCCCATGCGCGGCGAGGTGCAAGACCCTTGGGTTCGGCTTCTTTTTGGGCTTTTGGCATTTTTGCTTTTCTGGATTCTAATCTTGAAGACACAGAGAGGAATCTGCGGAATGTTCATTCAATCAACGGCGATCCCAACGTGACTTGATAGGTGGCAGGCCTTAGGCCTACTTTCTGGTTGAAATGAGCGGCGCTTGTGGGTCAGCCCTGCTCAGGAATCTGCGGCCAGCTTTCGAGAGGACCTGGAAGCCGCCCGGCAACGAATCGAACTTCATCTGAGACCAAAAACTGCGGAGCGAGCCAGCGCGTCCAACAAAGGGCCGCAAAAGGTGAAGGTATGTGCATTGCGTATATATGGTCCCGTGTTCCGTGTTGCTACCGTCACCTACTGTCCCACCCCCACCCCGACCCCCTGAACTCGCACCCCGACACCCCGGCACCCCCACCCCCGGGACAGGCCAACCCGCAACCAACCATAAAGCAACCCTACACTAACCCTAAACGAACCCTAAACGAACCCTAAACGAACCCTAAATACCCCCTTAAACCAAACCCTAAACCGTAGACCTCTAAACCTAAACCAACCCTAAATCAACATAAACCAACCGTAAACTAACCCTAAACCAACCCTAAACTAACCCCAAATGCACCCCAAACCAATCCCTAAACAATAAACCCTAAACCCAAGCCGACCCTAAACCAACCCTAAACCAACCCGAAACTAACCCTAAACCAACCCTAAATACACCCTAAACCAAACCCTAAACCAAACCCTAAACCGTAAACCTAAACCAACCCTAAACCAACCCTAAATCAACATAAACCAACCCTAAACCAACCCTAAACTAACCCAAAGACACCCTAAATATACCCTAAAACAATTCTAAACCAACCCTAAACCACCACAACCCAACCACAGGACCACAACCACAGGGGGCGGGGGGGGGTACTTGTCTGACCCATGACCATTGGTGGGGGGGGGGGGGGGGGCTGGCAACGCTGTACCATATATACAAATATACTTGGTAGGCCGCCCCCCAAAACCTACCTTTTCCGCAAAACACTGTATGTATATATATATATATATGTCCAAAAATATGTTGCTCAGCCCATCCCAGTCAGCATTTCCTTGGCCAAAGTATGCCATGGCCGATGAAGATTCGGGCTTGGCGATTGGCTGGTTGGCCATTGTGAGAGAGGCTTGCTTTCCCCCTCAACTGTAGGCATGTGTTCTGCCACTACCAGTGATTGAAGAGTTGGAGTTTGGTACGGAATGTGCAACACTTAAGCAATCAGGGTTTCAGATAGTTTGGTGTCCATCAATTTCTTAAGAATAAATTTGGAATCAATATTGGGTATGTGAATGACAGGAGACGACTATGCAGCAAAACAAGCCGGGCGCTGCATACCCGATGTTACCCGACTACGCAAGGAAGCCACCAGAGGGGACCTATTATAAGCAATGGACACACCAGCCTATTGGTCTGGGGTGGGCCTCTTGGGGGTTTTGCAGGTTGATTGATGGGTATTGTCTTGGGTGGTCCCCTATCTTTTTGTTCCTCGAGTCACCCGCTACAAGCAGCTGGCTGACACCAAGATCTTGGCTCAAACGGCTCAAGTGCCGGACCTACATCATGAGAGCTAAATGGCAAAGTGCCAACGGTCCGACCCCTTGATGGCATTGAAGGCAGGCCTTGAAACTTACTTTCTGAAACGCTGTAGGATCATAGGCGCAAGATCAAATTAAGAATCCAGACCTGTCATGCTTATAGACCGAGAGTGTCAGCAATTTGGAAAGGCCACGTTTGTGAGTGTGCAAAGACATCGCAGAAGGCAGGATCATGTTTACACTGGTTGGAGTATTCACGAGAAAACTGCGCAATCACAACAACGTGAGAGCCTTTGTTTTGATCATTCACCTTTTCCAGAAGAATTGGGCGGCTGTGCTGGACAGGAGACTTTGGGCGGCCCAGTGTAGTTGTTCAGCAGCCTGGTTTGAACTTCTTTTTAGTGCCTCCATTGCTCACCAGGGAATTCTGCAATGTACAGCGAGCTCTACGATCTCATGAAGTTCTTGAGGGATTCCTGATGGGATAATTTGTCCCAGCAAAAGGATATGATGATATGTCTCAAAATGGAGGGGAGCCCACCAAATGCGTTGGTGTTCCTTGTAGTTCCCCTTCCAGCCTAACAGGGTACCCTCAGCAAAACATGCTCCCACGTAGAACATGGCGTGCAGGTGTATGAAGACCATGCGCCGCATCTCATTCGCTTGTTGCATCTCTGACCTCAACGCGCTACTTCCGCGCTGCTGAACCCTACCCAGCCCGAAGGCGGAAGGGGGGGGTTGTTTGGATGCAGCCTGAGATCAATAGTTCTCCCGCGTGGACATGATGACAGGTAGATGTGGTTCTTCGTCTTCGCATGAAGCAAAAGCAAGCAAGTTTTGATCCCCAGGTGTTTAAGCCAGTAGGTAGCAAGGTCGAAATAACCAAAACTAAAGACACTGTGCCCCAAGGGGTTGCCAAGGCATGCCAGAGCTGTTTGCCTGTTGCCGTTTTTAGCTGCGGCGATATTTGGGTCTTCGTTTTGTGTCAGCATGCAGCGTGGCTCTGTGAACTTGATCGGATAATATCATGAGGGATGACAGATACACTGTATACACTCGATGCCGAGCCCTTCATATTAAGTTACAAGTGAAGCAACCACAGCAAACCAATGCGAGTTTGCGAGTTCCACTCTTCTCTACTTGCGGTGGGTAGGAAAGCCATTGTATTTGGAAGCATTGAAACTCGTCTCATCGAGTTTCATGCGTCCTTTAACTGCTTTTTCCAGGGCTGTCAAGCATATACATATATATATATATATATAGGCCTTTGTTTGGAGTCCTGATATCTTGCGCCTATGGCAACGCCATGAATTTCCGACATTCAGGGGCTTTCAAAGTCAGAAGTGGCCCTGTTCCTTCAACCTACCTACCTCTTGGGGGTGATGCTATATCCCCTGCACAACTCGCTGCACAACAACGCATCTGTGCTTTTTCCGGAAAAGAAACTAAGAGAGGGCAAAAGGGCAGGGAATGAGGAATGAGGATGTTTCATTCTTCTCGACTCCCTATTTGACACCCGGACGCAAAGACCCCTCTTCCCGTCTGTTTCGCGCAGTGCTGAACCTGGGTTTAGCAGGCCAGTGGGAGTTGGGGGTTTGTCTTCTGTTCCAGGGAACCATGTCCCACTTGTGAATATTTTTGTCATTGGGCACTGGAAAGGACTTTTCCCATAGAGGTATCTAAGAAGTGGTTTGGCATTTCCAATGTTGTATTTGGCAAACCGAAGATGAAGCGCTCTCCAGGTTGATCTTGCTCGAATGGGGTGCTTGCCAGAGGACTCCGCATCCTCCAAATGCAAGCCAAACCCCAGAGTGGCGCTAGTTTGGTTGAAGCAAGCAGTGCCTGGTCTTCAAAAGGAAGCAAAGGGAGGTCACGGACACAGATGAGTTTCACCCATTGACCATAGAAATGCTTGTTGACAGCTCTAAGTATTATGACGGGCATTGGTTCCAAGCGCCTCCAAATGCTTTCTCTGGGCGTCATTTGGTTTCCTCTTCAGGAAACAAATATACCGAGTCCCCACAGTCAAAACGAGTTGAAACCATTGAAAGTAACGTGCCCCCACTCAAAGGTGGGTCAACATGCAACCGGGGACCATGAAAGAAGGACCACATGGACAACAAAACGCTATACGGGCAGTTTGTGCGATATGCAACAGTGACATGCAGTAAACCATTTGCTCCGGGCCCACTTGTTACGACATATCTCCTATTGCAGAGCGTGGTCTGAAAACAAAGCGACCACCACCCTCCGGAATTGGGCCTGGAAACTCATTTCTCGGGGTCTGCTTCACCTCTCCTAAGGGGTTCAACAGGTAAACCTCATTTGTGTGTCTGTGTATGTGGATGATGCGCAGCTTCAAGTTCAGCTCAATCATGGTGCATGGCTGAATACCAAGTGAGCAGTCGCAATACTTGTCGCGAACTTGACCCATAGCCCGGCCTCTTTCAGACGCATGGTGTCCTACATAAACTCAACAAGTATGGCACATCACCGGCTTCGATGTGAAAACTTGACGTCGCTCGCACGTATCCAATCGATGCGAGCCAAGCGCCATGCGTTTCTTGTGGCGGCGACGGGACGATGTCGCTGGCCTCAACCGCCCCACTGAAGCTGTCCGACGACCTCCGCACCCCACAAGAGCTGGAGGACGCGCAGATGGGGTCTGGTGAGTCGCCGACAATATGGGTATGGGTCAAAATCAATGGTACCATTTTGGGGTAGGTGCACCACCCATTTGAGTCTTTTTTGGCGGGGATGGGATGTTCACTGGGGCTGGGGGATTTTGACCCATGGCCATATGATGGGGTCTATTGTTGCACTGGGAAGGTAAGAACACCGGGGCTGAGCCTCGCCCTTTTTGTGGGAAACAGGCGTGAACCTCATCCCAGGTTCGCAGCTAATTCATGATGAGTTTGGAACTTGGAGGGGCATTCTAGTTAGCTGGAGGGAGGGCGGGAACCCTATTTTTTCCATGCTCATTGCAGGTGACAGGTAGCACCAGACCCCTGTTTTGGTGCAACTAGAGGTACGTTGGTCCAATGGGAACAAGGAATCCCGGCCCGGTTTCTTTTTGAACTCATCCTTGTTTCAAGGGCTCCCGTTTTGTGCGAGATCTCAGTTGTTCAGTAGCCACCATGTTCACTGTTTGTTTGGTGGGTCCCGCACTTTCAAATAATATAGACATTCCAAGCAAAAAGAGGACCTGACCCAGAAGATGGTTCCCTTTTTTCACCATGGTCACTGGCTTGGAAAAGAGTGAAGGGTGCTTGGCTGGCTTCGGTTATAGCCATGGACATTAGGGCTTTAGCCCCGGTTCCAGCTTAAATCATGATTGTATATAGAATATATGATGTAATATATATATATAGATGCCCTTCTAGTGGATCCCAATTGCCACTGTAAAAAGTAACCAGCAATTTGTGTGTTTCGTTTTTGTTTTTTTGTTGTTGTTGTTTTTTTTCTTTTTTTTAACGGATGGTTTCCTTGGTTGCCTACACACCCAGGGCCACGAAAAAGTGTCCCTCGGTCCCTCAGGAGCGCTTCGTCCTGGCCTGGGGAGCCAACGGCCAGCGACAATGCCTCACGGAGGGTCCTTGGACGTGGGAAATGGCACGCTGTGACTGTGTGGGTTTGTGTCAAAGCAGGGGTACCCCAACAAATGGTTAGTCTTCTTGTGGTAGCTAGCCCTGTAAAAACCATCCCAAGAAGGGGGAACGTAAAAAAGCAAAACACACACACATATGTGTGTCTACACCAGCACGGGAAACCTGAAACAGAAAGGACACGAACATGCGTGACCTACAGAAAGGACACACAAATGCGAGTTCCAATTGTTTGCGCATTCCACGTCCTTGTGTTTTGTTTGTATCTAATTTTGTTTCAAAGCCCAGAGGTCTGGTGCCGAACCCCAAGTTGGTGCCCTTCCATCGCGCTTTGCGGTCCCTGGCCGCCGGATGGGAGGCGGGGGGTTCCCAGCGCTCCGGATGCGCTCCGTTTTGCTGGACGCGGAAATCAATCGAAGGTGTATGTTGTAACACCTAGGTTTTCCAGTAGTGCCCTTTCTCACCCGTTTCTTGGAGGCTTCCCCTACTAAAATGGACTGCAGACAAAGGGGGTACCCTTATTCTAACCCCTCTACTGGAGGACCTAGACACTGTAAATCATAGTGTATATAAAAGCCACGGTCAAAGCCTACGAAGACCACTTTATCAAGAGGGGGTGAATTGCATGTCCGAACAGCACGAAACCCGGTAGAACCAAACAGGAGCTCCCAAAACCAAGACCCCTCAAGTTACATTGTATATTGTGTATATATATATATAGTCCCTTCTCCTTAAGAAAAAGGTCGCCTAGTGACCCGAAATCCGTCAACACGAAGCAAACAAGTGCATCATTGATCATTGGTCATTAAAAACCCTTCTTGTCTTAGCAAAGGTCCTATTGCCTGAGTTGATAAAGCTCCCTACTCGTTAGTTCTTGATTCTCAAAACCGAGCGCCGCTGAAAATTAGTCAACCAATCCCCCCAGTTGTGTGTTTTTTTGTTTGTTTGTTTTTTAATTGGAGTTTGTTTTTATTGTGATTTCAGTGAAGGGGTTATATATGCACTATATTGACGGGTATACATGTTTTTATATATATATACACATACAAATGGATGTAAACAACCAGATGGTAGGTATTTCCGGTAGTCCTCTACCAGTTTCTGTCGGTAGTACTGTTGGCAATCCCCAGGCACCATCTTTTACCGGCACGGCAAAATTGGATTACGCCGCATACCAACACGCCGGCTTAATCAGGCCCCCGCTTCGGGAGTGCTTCAACCTTGGGTAAGAACGCGAATGGTATGGACCGGAGCAAGCAGCAAGCCTCAGCTTACAAGGCAGATTCAGCTCCCTGACTGTCGCACAAGGTGCTAAGGGATGGAAGTATGCATTGGGTGCATTGTGACGCAGTTGTGAGGCCGCATATCCAAGACACCTTGACTGTCAGCACCTAGGTTTGCACACTTTGGCTTGCGAACAAGTCGGTGAATCGTTTCGGACATTGCGAGACCCTGTCTCCGTTTGGTCTTCTTTCAGACAACGTTCAACGAGTGTTACGGGGGTAACAAGTCACGGGGAGGGTCACGTTTTGATTTGTTGGCTGACTTCAAGGCAGATGGTGTGCTAGGTGCATGAGCTGTTATCGGCCTGGCACCGGGGATGTTCAAACAAGCACGCCCCTGTACAGGGCAACCAAAGGGCGCTGACTTGGACAGTTGAAACTAGGCCCAACCCTGCTTGGCAGTCACAGCAATGGGCCAAGCGGTTTTTGTGCACGTGAGGACCCATTCGTAGGGATGTTATTTGATTGATTGCCAGGCGGTAGAAGAGATTCCAATCCTTGCCTGTTGTGCGAGGGCTCCTTGCTCATTGACTCGGATGGCAGCCTTTGGGGTGGCGGCAGCAATCGCGGGCAGTGCATGTCCGAGGAGCTCAGTGATGAGCCGCTGGGGCTCTGCCTGTTGGGTGTTTCATTGGTTTGTCCACATCGTTGCTTGGTTGGTGGTTGATTTTGTTGTTCCTCACGTTGTTCTAGTTGTTTTTTAATCTACTTGGCCAGGTGTTTTTCATGTGTTTGTTCATCATCAGCAGAACTGTACCCATGGTTTTTGTTTGAACAATTCGGTTTGGTGCGTTTGTCCCGGCAAACCATAGCACCTTTGAGGCTCTCGTTTAAGGTCTTCAACAAAGTCAGGTTGGAGGTTTATTGAACATCGTCCCAATCTATTTTCCAGATCCGGGCAAGCAAACATGAGTTATGTAGAACCCAGATGGATTCATCTTCTTTGCAAGCAAGACAGGCATGCAGTTTTCTCACTGATATGGCTCTATCCCGTACCTGCTGTCAGGTTCTATGTTGGTGTGGAGCGTGCCGCAAGCACGGAAGCAAAACGATTGGTAGACAGGAAGATGATGACCGTGAGGCCAAGAGTGTTGGTGTTGAGGGAACCGCCCTCTTCCCTATAGGGTCCCTTTCAAGGGAAGCCAACTGGACATGAAAAGTTGGTCCATATTTGTGTTTTGTCGCGTTCCTTCAAACAACCCCCCCCCTTAGGGGGTCGCCCAATTGAGGCGGTTTGCCCTTTGCAACATTTAGCTTGTCACTCAACGGAATCATCCATTTTCATGTCCCTTTGTTCAGACAACCAACTACATGGCAGGGTTGCAAGCGAAACAGCGTGCCCTACACATGTGCGATTCCAAGAAGGAGGCCTGATCCCACAAGCCGAGTACTCATTTTGGATGGGTTCGGGGACAGGGTGGTTCCTGCGAACTGCGTTCGCTAGATGTCCTTGTTAGACGTATGACTTCACCTGCTCGTAATCTTTATCCCCTTTCTGCGTCGTAAGTTTTGTCACCGCGCATCTGGGATCTCCCCGTGACGCCGAGGCATGTTCCGCTGAGCCGGCTGGACATCGCAGAGCTGGACGGCGTGCCCTTCGAGGTCCATTCGAATGGGGGTGTGATGGCGTTACAAGCTATTGGAGAAGCCCTTGATCGATTCCACCGTCAGTGACTTCGCCATGGTCCTTGGAAAATCCAGTGGTTAGTTTTGGAATGCGGAACTTGCACATGCAATTGGGGGGACCTGGCCAGGCAATTCGCAGATTCATGAGGTTTGTAGCAATCTGCCCAGATCCATGAGGTTCAGTGAACAGACGGGGTTTCCTTGGGAGGGACGGTCATGGACGGCTTGATAGGGAATTTAGACAACCCCTGCAAGGCTTCCTTTTAATTTTAGGTAACCAAGCCATGGGTTTGGCCATGGCGCATAAGCGACACCTATTTGGGTGGAGAGAGAATTCTGACTGCGAAGAAGCTTGGCCAATCCTTTTGTTTGTGCATGGATGTACATGGCATTTGGAGAAAAGCGGTTTCTGTTGCTTCCTACATGGCCTTCATGGCCTTCCAAATTCCTGGAGCCAAGGGGTCTCAAGCCTTGGTTTCTCGAAGCCGCGCCGCTTTCCCAACGGCTAGGGGAAGCACCCCTGAGTGCGGTCCGCGAAGTTCGCATTGTTAATTATAGTAAACCTTCACCACCCTTGTTGCTTTGTCACCTTTCTTTAAACGGTTAAAAGATGAAGATGGTCTGTTGCACGACCGCCACCGCAACCGCCGCCACCGACAGCACCACCCCCACCCACCCCACCCCACCAGAAGCCGCATATCTGTCTTGGACCGCCCCTGACAAGGTTGCAAACTTGTCACCAGACTTCAATGTCTTGGTTGCACAACAACTTGCCAACCAGTTTCAACACTGCAGCTTAGGCGCAAACTGATCACCTGTCAACTTCCAATGTCTTGGTGGCACAACAAGCTTGTCCTTGCCAACCTGGCAAATTTCAACAAAGGATGGCAGGTTGCAAGCCTGCTGTCCTGCCAGAGTTCCAACACTGCAGGGCTGCCTTGGTCCAGAGTTGGGGGGTTTTGGTTCCTCAGGCGGTCCAGATGGGCCGGGACCACATCCTGGGCATCCTCGAGCACGGGCGGGCTGTGATCTCATGGGGCCCCTCCAATGAGCCACTCGGAGGGGCAAGCATCTGAGTGTTCACAAGCACCTCCTTCACCGGGTGGGAAAAAGTCAACAAAAAATGCCTCCCGAAGACAAACCCCCCGCATAAAAAAAGGGATTCCCTTTATCACAGTGGGGATAAATCCCCTGAGCCAACAAGCCTGACCGAAAACGAGCCATAGTGTTGATTTCCCCCTAAGGAAATCAGAGAGGACGGGCCAATTTGCTTTTCTTCTAGCCCCTCTTCTTAAGCACCAAGTTCATACCCGTGATTCCCTGGCGCACTGCAACCCAAACGAGGGGGTCAACAAAACGCCTGCCATCTTCTGGGGTACAGACACGGAAAGTTCCACGGGGCTCACAGGCGGGCTAATTGAGTCGCAGTGTGGACCCTTGGTTCCACGAGTTTCCAATTTTGGTGCACTCTGTCGGTTCCCCTCCACATTTCGCTCAACTGTTGACCCACAAGGACTCCCGTTTCTTTTTTTATTCGGGAAAGGGTTACTGATTGCGATGGAAAGTGTCTTAAACTTGTGGATCTTGTTTTGATTGCAGGGGAACCTCAAAGATTTCACAAGTTTAAAGGGCCCCCACGTTTTGCACCCCACTCCCACATCAACCAACATGGCTTTCCGTCAGATTTCGTCAAGTGAATGCCCCCCCCAACCCCTCCAACTCAACCCCCAACACACCACCACCACACCACCGCCCCCCCCAAACAAATATCCAATCCCAAATTGAATGTTTGGTCGTTCCCCCTCTTAGTTTCCTGTGAAACAAAAAACAAGTAGCCTCAAAACCAACCCCCCTCCACCCAGCCCCCTCTGCCCAGGTTCCCTTCCCCGAACCACAACCCCCCCGTCCCAGGTTCGGGCAGATCGGGCACGGGCTGCCCTACCGCTCCCGGGTGCGGCCCGGCGTGGTGCACCTGGGCGGGGTCTTGGTGAAGCAGGTGGCCTGTGGCGAGCACCACTCCTTGGTGCTCACCGCCCATGGCGAGGCGAGAGAGGAGCATGCATGCCACAGGGAGGAGTTTTGTTTTTTTTACTAGGTCCCCCAGCTAGGTGCCCTTTCTCACCCCGGGCCCTTTTACTGTTTCTTTTTTGGTTGGGAGGGTTCCCCTACTAAAATAGACTACAGAGAAAGGGTAGCCTTGTTCGAACCTCTGTACTGGAGGACCTACCAGCCATCCGGTTCCTCAGCTCTGTTCGTAGGGTTTAGTGGGTGTTTCGTGAAACTTTGAGCAGATCTGAGGATAGTCCGGTTTAGGTGTTGAAGGTTTTTATGTTTTACCCCCCAAAGTGGTTGTGTTTTGTCCGAATTGCCTGAGGGAGTTGTTGTTTTGTTGCTTTTGAGTTGCTACCCTTTTCAGGTTGGTTTAAGGCGAAACTCAAAGGAAACCAAAGCATTTGCCGGGGGTCGCCATTTGAACACATGCCGAGAACCCCGATGTGAGGTGTAGAGTATATGGGTGGAGCCCAGGATTTATATACCGTGTTGATCAATTGAGGATAATTCTCGGTTTTTGCTGAGATTTCTCGTTGTTTGCTGGGAAACCGCCCTAAGAATCCAAGGTTAATTCATCCGCGCTTCTTATGAGTCTATGGTCCATATTAGGTGGGCGGGGGACGAGATATGAATATTGCCTTTGATTACATAGGAGAACCAGAAACCATATATTTTTGGCCGTGGCTCATGTGTTGGGGGGGCGTCCTGACATGGGAAAACACCGGTTTTGATGAAAGAGTGTGTGTGTGTGTGTGTGTGGGTGTGTGTGGCATTTACGTGGGGGGTCTCAAAATTGGGGAAGACACTCAGAATGCTGGGTTTTGCCTTCGGCTTTCCTTGAAACCAATGCACGCAAGCGTGTGTCCTGAGTTGGAAACGCCATCGGAAAACCAGCAAGCCAAACGGCAAGCGATGCGTTTCAGGAGTCTCTTGCCATGACCCGATTGTCAGGTTGCTGAGTTTTTGATCGTTGCTGTCCTACGGGTCATGGGAAAATCCCGCCCCTTGCCCAAATTGCTGTATGGAACCCCGGGCCTTGGTAAGGTCTCAAGTTTGCTTGGGGGAAGGTTGCAAGAAGGCCACGGTGTTGAGTGGGTTGAGGCCCTGAGGATGTTTCCCGTGCCTTTGGCCTGCTTGACATGTTGCTCTTGGTGAGAGAAGAAGAGCTGGATGTGCAGGGAAAGTGCTCATGCCAGTCTCTGGTGTGGTAGCCAGGAACTGCTGTCAGTCACATTTGCTGAATTCCCGAAGGATGCAAGAAGCCACCATGTCAATTGGCTCAGTTGATCTTGCGTGAACCCTGCGATTCCTAGCGTTGTAGTTGGATGCATCGAACACTTTGTCCGAACTGGCTACACTTTGCGATGCTGCTTGTTATGATCAAACTTGTTTAGATTTGGGCTAAATTCGGCTACTGGCTACCCTCTACTCAAGAGAGTACTTCCAACCGATAGGCGGGTTTTGGGAAATGATCATTTTGTTGCACAGACCAACGGGCCAAAGATATGAGTGCCACACAGGGTCTGCTTGGCTGCACCAATTATTCTGAATGTGCCTCTACGGCAGAAGCACCCTCTCGTGGCAAGCAAACTTTCAAGATCGGTGCGAGGTGCCATTTTAACTTGCTGGTGCTCAGAAGGGAATAAGGAAACAACCCCTATAAATTATCAACTACCCCTTGTGGTTTCCTTTAAGAGGACCCCTGGGTTCATTCCCAACACCCTGAGGAGTTCCCTACTGAGCACCAGCAAGTTAAATGGGTGGCATCTTTCCTGCTGAGTCCGACAAATCGCCCCACGGCCACATTATCAACATGTTTTTGCAGGCCTTTAGCTTTGACCCCGGGCAGTATGTCCATAAGAACCCCCTTGTGCCTTGACATGGAACCCAAAAGACAAGAAGCCAAAAAGGCGGAACAAAACACTGGCCTTTTTGGGGTCCACTGCCTCATTTGGGGACAAAACCAAGTCGAATAAAGGCCCTTCAGCCTTAAGATGATTCCCCAGGAGACAAAACCAAGTCGAAGAAAGGCCTTTCAGCCTTAAGATGATTCCCCAGACCTCAGCCCTTGCTTTTTCTTGGTGCTTCGCTTGACTTGGGCCGTAAGGCTCTGGTTAAGCCTAGGGCATCTCCTGCGCGGAGTCTCACGGAGTCGTCAGGTCTTCTCCTTTGGCTGCAACTTGCACGGGGCGCTGGGATCTGGGCGTTGTAGCTCACAGGAGAAAGTCGCGGGTGATGCGCGTGCGGGGCCTGTTTTTTTGGATGTGGTTTGGATGTTTCTTGATGTTTTGTTTTTTAGATACTTGTCGATGTTTTCTGGATGTTGTTGGTCTTTTGGTGTTTTGGGCGGGTTTGGAAGAAGGTGCCCTTGTTGCTTCCTTTGCTGACATGGAATATATGGACCACATTGTAACCTTCACCCAAATGAAGAGCAGCATTTGTACATGTCACTAAACGTACGCCAGAATCTAAATCTAAATACGCCGTGTTTAGCTGGGCAGCCAAGGTGGATCCTAACTTCCGAACGACCCGATCAAAGCTCAGCTTTTTGCAAGGGGCAAAGGCCAGGTCGTACGGTCCTGCGCGGTTTCCATAGAAGTGGTACATCTCGTCTGAGAAGCGTTGTAAACCAAGTGTCATTCGACTGTGGGTAGTTTTCACCTCCAGGAGCAGGCCGAGCGCGTGGTGGGCAACCACCTACGCTCCATGCCGATACGTGTCTCAGCGAAAATTGCGGTTTCGGCTGTTTGTGCGTGACCCCCTCGCAAGGCAAAGCAAAAGGCACTCTTTTGGTGCCACAATTGAGTGGCGCCCTTTTTGTTGAACCCTCATATCAATGTGACATTGGAGCTTTGTTTGACGATGTTACTCACACGAAGGTTGCTCACGTTTGACGCGCTTGCCGTACCCATTTCCCTCTTGGGTTGTCCATTTGAGGTGTCAATCCTTTCCTGGCAGGCAATATGCGTTGACGGTCTTCAGGGGCCAAGGCAGACCAAATCGGACACATTGAATGATTGCTCGGGAATAAGATCCTGAGGCACCCAACGTGCCTTTTTTTTAGGTAACGAAGGGTGCTCCAGGATAGAATTCAAGACCCAGCTGCCATCCGCCAAGACATGGCCTTGTCGGCCACGTTTGGCGCGAGTCATCTGGGGAAACGCCCGAAGGAGCCAAGGCCCAACCCTGTGAGTCCCTTGAGCCGTGACTGGATAGGTGATAAAGAGCACATTGCCAGTTTGCCCCAAAGGGAACCGGCACGGAATGGAGAATTGTGTTTTTTTTGTCCAAACTGGGTACATCCATTTGCACTGCATATGAGTGTATTGATGTTCTCTTACTTTTAGGTCGATGAGCCATCACAATGTACCTAGACGAGAATCACAAATGCCAATGGGTGTTTGCTACGGCCCTGTACGCCTCAGGGTATGAAGCTTGCTTTGAGTATATATGTAGTTTCACCAGTGCAAGTCAAGCTACAGGTGCGGGTGTTTGCGAGTTGAACTTGTCAGCTTGCAGCAGATTTCTGGCGGTGAGCCGCAAACATGTGGCTGCGCGCCTTAGGGTAGGTCCGTCTTTTTCCGACACCTTTGTTCAGTTGCATAGGTATGCTTGCTCAAACAACCGCTGAGTAGAGTATAAGATCCATCTGCGGGCAAACCGCAACAGTAAGGATTTTTGCCAACACATGCCGAAACATGAGTGAGAGGGTTGCAAGCCTCGAACCACTGTGGATCACCATTGGGCCATGTTTGCTTGTGTTGCCACATTGGCACGCCTTTCTGCGACACGGCATGCCATCACTAGTACAAATCATGTTTTTTTGTTGAAGGCACTTTAACCAGCTTCACTAATAACGATACCGATAAGTTTCAGCTTTTGCACCGCTTTGTTGAAGGGCACTTCTTCACATTATGCTTTTTCGTTGGGCGGGTTTCTCAAGAGGGTTTTTTGATGTCGGACCTCTATTTGGTTGTAAAAGAAATCATTTGCAATTCCCTAGCTCTGGGCAAAACGAGCTCATCTCTGACGAGGGTTCCTTTCTCAATTTCCAGCGTGGGAACTGTAGTAACTTAGCACGGGTAATTTGAGCAGATAGTCGCAAACAAAAGAAAGGCAAAGCAATTCTTGGGAATCTATTTCAGCCAACACCCGCTGCATGACTTGGAAAACTCAGAAACTCGACGCTGAGCACAGCCACACGGTGAAACCTTGGTGCAAGGGTTTGGCACGACCCCTGCCACAGATTCCCTGTGATATCTAGCGAAGCCTCCTTAGTGGAGCCCAGGATTACAACGAGCCTTGATGCACAAGGGGGATTTTTGTTCTCACGAGAACCTCCGGTTTGGGGCCATCACTCATCCGCTAAGTTTATTACTCCGTTGACGTTTCGGGACAATAGGAACCTTTTGGTGCAAAGGTAGATAGGAGTGGGGGGGAAAGTCAGCAAAACCGTAGCAAACGCCTAAACGTTTAGAGCACTATAATCCAAATGATTAGAATGAGTATGTGGGATACTTTCACAAATTTAGTCATGAGTATAATCCATTCGTAAATTATGGTATGTTTTGCTTGGGCGCCCCGAAGAGCGGCTTTCAGGGAACACCAACAGCACAACCATTTCCACTGGGTGTCCTTTTCAGGTCGGTTTTCAGGCCATGGGGCGGGTTCCCTTCTAAAAAAGGTCCCCTGTTTTCCTTCGTTCCGCATTTTTGAGACACCCTTCTTTTGCCAGTTCTCAGCAGGAAAAAAACATATTCCTTGTGGTTTCTTGAGGACTCCTCTTCCCTTATTCTCGGAATGACCTCGATTGAAAGACCATGTTTGGTGGTTTCCAGGATCCCCGGATCCGGTTCATTCGAGCCACAATCAAAACCAGGGTAGATGAAGGTTAGTAATGGCCAATCCCAGCCAGAAATACCTTCGGCCGCCTTCTTGATTCTTGAAGCATGGTTCTGGGTAGACCATTTGAATACCGGGTTTTGATGGTGACTCATATCGAGTCGACTCGAGTTGACTCGTTCCTCGATCGTTCCTCGAGTCGTTCGAGTCGACTCAGGGGGCATTGCGGCTGGGGCGCAGAGCTCCATGGCGCTGTCCATCGGCGGCCACGTCTTCACCTGGGGTTCCAATGGCGCCACGTCCGCGTTTTTTTCGAATCCCAGGGGGTAGGTACTGGGGCGGTGGGCTGGGGGGTAGTTGAGAGGGTTCTTTACAGTTTGGGGGGGGAGGATTGAGAGGGTTCTTTAGGGTTTGGGGGGGGGAACTGAGAGGGTTCCTTAGGGTTGGTTTAGGGTTTATCGAGAAATCAAGGAAACCCGGCTAGGGTTTAGGGTTGGGGTTTGTTGGCGAAAAAGCGAAGAAACCCGGCGTTGGATGGATGGGGGGGGGGGGGTGCAAGTGGGTGGTAAAATGGGAGATGATATAATTGGATGGGTCTCAAAAGGGTGGAAAGGTGGAGGTTATAAATGGGTGACCTTCTGGATGGGTGTGGGGGTTTATAACTGAGTGGTGAGAAGTACACTCTTCCTGAGTTCCGTTTCGGACTTTAGTCACTTTTTGGGGTTTGGACCATTTGAGTGGCAAACAAAAGTTGGGACTTTGCTGGACTTTGTTTCGCAAATCCACCGAGGAAGTGAGTATAAATGGGTGATGATAGAATTCGAACTTGGCAGGGGCCTATTTTGGATGGGGCCCAACTTTCAGGCATGCCGTAGCTAGAACCCCCATTTAGGAACTGTGTATTTCTCACTTTTATGCAAGCCACTCCGCAGCCGGGCAAGTCTGCGGGATACCACCCTGGTTCCGTCGGCACGGGCAAAATGGTTTTGGACATTCGTTGGACATGGAAGGACTGCCTGTTTTATGATTGTGGCTCAAAATGAGTGTGCCCCCAACCCACAGTTTGTAGAAATGGGGGTTGATCAATATTCCTGGCCCCAAATGACCATGGGTAACATTGTTCCATTTAGTGATTGAAATATCGAATCTTTTCAGTGGTTTTCCAACCCATGCAAATGATCTTTTGATCAATTCCCCACCCATCAAAGTCAACTAGACGTTTAGTGGTATTTCTGGGGCGTCCCACAAAGGGGATCGAGGACCGCTGAGGGTGCCCCAAACCGCATGCCCCAGTTTGTACAATCAGGGGGGCTTGGGGGGGAGGGAGGGGAAGGGGAGGGAGCCCAAATAAGCAAAAAAGCCTTATTTAGGATATACATATATATATATATGGGCTTCTTCCCCCTCCCCTCCCTCCCAGCCCCCATGATACAAATTAGCAAGAGCAACAAATCTGCAGTCAGTGGCTTCTCGGTTGGCCCGAGGCCGCGGACGCTTGGGCCTCGGCCCCGCCTATGACCAAGAGCCTACAGTGCTGGCGCCGGTGGCGGCGCCCCGATTCGGGGGGGGGGGGGGGGACGAGGGGGATTTGGGCTGGGGAGGGGGGGGTTGGGGGGGAGGGGGGGTGTTAGGGGGGAGGGGGGATTTGGGGTGGGGGGGAGGATTTGGATATTTGGTTATAAAAACCGATACCAACCGGGGTTTTCTGGGTTAACGCTAGATGGGGTTTGGTTGTAAGTGGGTTATAAACTGTTACCAATGGGGTTTTCTAGGTTAAACCATTGTCAATGGCGTTTGTTTGGTTAACCCTATGTTGGTTTCTCAAAGCGGATTTTGGACGCGCTTCTTGGTTTGTAATTAGAAGGGAGGCCAGAAGGAAACCGCTGCCATTTTGAAGGACCAAATGCTGTTTTGAGAAACGCCAACTTCAGAGGATCCCATTATTTTGGCTTGTTTTCTGGACCTCCGAATCTATTTAGGGTAGACTAAACAGGGAACAGAGTTTGAGCAGTTTTTTGTGTACCCCGGGTGAGGGGCAAGTTTTCCCTCAATCCGCAACCAAAAGTGGTAAGGGTGCAGGAATCACCAAAGCTAAGTTATTGGGATTTAAAACACACTTGTTCCCTTGTTCTGGGGCCGAAAAGAATTCTAGTGGTCTCTCTTTGGTTGGGGATTCCCACATTTCAACTGCGCCCTCAAAGTTCATTTTTTTTCGGGTTTGGGACCGACCAAAGATGGAATCAACCCCAACAAGGCCCTTCGTCGAGGGTCACGCAACTGGGACATCACAGTTATCCCTTTGGTTTCCCTTGAAGAACCCTAAGGTTTGTGTTCGGGACTACTCCTTGGATGTGCCCGGGAACCTCAACGCAGAACAGGTAGATGAAGCTTGGTAGGGGACCGTCCCAACCATAATAGGTGCGGCAAGATGCGCTCTTGAGATGATTTACATAGTTTACATTGTTTTCGGGAGACCGTTGTAGTATCAGGTTTTGACTATGACACAGGTGTCGCGGACATGGAAATAAAAATGCAGGGCTCGCAACCCCATGTTTCCAATAGTACGGTTGGTCTCCATTGTTGCGCGTAAACCTCTAACCATCCTGGAATTTGCCGAAAATGTTCGTTGTTCCCGGCATGGAAGAGTAAAGCTAAGGGAACTCACTGTTGCGTATTTGTCCCTTGCTTTGATACCTACATCTTTGGCTCACAATTTGAGAATGAGACAAACCAAGGGACTCAGCAGGTGCCAAAAATAGGCCCAAATGGCCGGTTCCACAAAAGAGGTCTGTAAAAGGGGTTTGTCATGCGGGTTGGGGCTCCATTTGGCTTGATTCTGCTTCCTTTACCGTGTCCATCACGGCATTCTTGCCGTTCAAGCAGCATTGGTGGTTGAACTATTCTTAGGGTTGCGCAATCGCAACAGATGGGCAGGAGGAGGGTTGTTGTGTAGTGTTGGTTGGGAGCGCGTCACCGGAATGCCCAAAGTACCAGAGACACTCGGGGGGTGAACACCAGTTCCTGCCTTTTTTCTGTAACTCAGGTTTGAGTTTGACTCCTTTATCCCCGCATTTCGTCATTTTGGATACAACATTTCCCCTTGAGCCCCTCCTCACTTCCTGAGTTCATGGCCAAGAGTCACTTTTTGGGAAGACACCTGTTTGTGGCAAAGCAACAGTTTGGCCCTTTTCTGGCCAGTCGATCAGACGTGAGCCGAGAAAAAAGGTCCCGAACCTGCCGGGGGTGGCGCGTGCCGTGGCTGCGGGCGGCCAGCACTCTGCGGTGATCCTGCGGCGGGGCCGGCTGTTCTTGGCCGGAGACAACCGCCCATCGGCAGAAGCGGTCAGCGGTCAGGGCGGGGCGGCGGCAGCGGCGGCAGCGGTCGCAGTGGGTGTGTCTCATGAAGTGTTGCGGCAAAGAAGGGGATGGTATGCAGTTTGGATCTTTTATATACCATGTTTTTGGTGGGATTTGCTTGGACATGAGATGCCATGAGGTTTGCTAAGTATGGACCAGAATCAAGCATATAATTGCAGGATGTGCTTTTGAATGGGGCACACATGTTTAGAGATGCATGCATGTATATTATGTCTATGCAGCTACCCTTCCCCATATTGCCTGCACTGTTTGGTTGGTGACAGCATTTCTAATTGACAATGATGATGCAGAGGATAGAATCTCGGGTGCAACAATGAAACGAGAAGGAAGATACGAAGACAATTAAAAGTCATATTGTCTTTTTGTTTAGCTTTAGCTTTATCGTTGTCAGGTGTTTAAGAGATGTTCATGGCAGCCGCGTTTATTCTTCCATTCTTACAGCTACATGTTCAGTTCTTTGTCTTCCTCCTGCTCAGATGATTGAACAAATGCGCGACCGAACAAAGCAGCTTGCTTGGCGCACAGGAGTGTTGAACGTGTAGCGACACGTTGCTGTCCTACAAAGACTTTCGCGCCGATCCTCTGCAAAACGAGATGGTCCCTCCGAATCCCGAATTGGTTTCGAGCTTTTGGAAAGACGAATCTAAATGAGCCCAAAACGAGATCAAATAGACAAGAAGTATAGCCCCCCGCAAAACCCAAATTTGCTTCGAGCTTTTGGAAGAACGAATTTAAACGAGCCCAAAAGGAGATCAAACCAGTTTTGGCATTGCGCTAGACAAGAGATATACCCCCCAAATCCCCACTTTGCTTCGAGCTTTTGGAAGGACGAATCTAAACGAGCTCAAAACGCGATCAAACCAATTTTGGCGGAAGTGCAGCTGGAATTTGTATGCGCTCGACGCAGACAATCTCTGTATTATTCACGTGGCTTTTCGTAGAGACTCTTCAACAGCAGCGGTTTTGATATGGCTCACGTGCATGTGTGTGTGTGTGTGTCTTTTTGTGTATGTCTCTGGGTGTTTGTGTGTTTGCGTGTGTTCGTGCTTGGGCGTGTGTGAGTGTTTGTGTTTCTGTGTGTGTACCTGTGCGTGTGTGTGTGTGTGTTCTTTGGTGTGTGTGTGTGTGTGTGTTTCTGTTTGACAACTCATTTGTCGGGGCTGTTTTTGAAACCAGACTGCATTTGGGGGGGGGTATACATTCCATTTGCAGGCAGTCATCGACTCCATGAAGTTTTTACATCGCAAAGAGCTTTCTTCTTGAGCTTTGTTTGCTACCCGCCAATCTTGAGGCTCCGGCCAGCTGGGGCAGTCGAGGAAAGATGTGGACTGGACCAGCACCTTCTTCGAGTTGCCTTTTCAGGCTCGCATATGGGGGTGGCTCAAAATTAAGCAGGAAGGGTTACGCGGATTTTTGTCCATGTTTCCACTTGCCAGGGGTCCATTTTGGTACCGATTTTGTGAGCACAGCCATATAGCAATCTGCGAGGGTAGACCATTGGTGTGGCTTTAAATTGTCTACCAATTTGTGCCGATCAGGTCTTCGAGTAAAACCGAGCTCCAGATAAAGCATCCATTCTTGGGGGTTGAGTATGTTTGGCTTGTGCAGATTTGTGTGTTGTGGTGATGCGGGCTGACATGTGCCAGGTGTTCTGGCAGGACAACGTTGATGGGCACGGTATGTTATCAGATCAACTCAATGACGGTCACCAAGGTGTTGGCAGCGCGAGCCCAGCCTGACCTTGACCCTGTGAAGTAATCAGCCAAAGTCCTTACATACTTGGCGTTTGGGTGCATTCATACTAAGTGCTGCTGACTAGTGCCATTTGGAGAAGGCCTGCAGACTACATGTTAGTCACTGTTGTTGAAATCGATCTGCACTTTACAGTGAAATACCATTCCAAACAATCAAATTCGAGTTTGCAGGTGTTGTTTTAGGCGGTCCCTGAAATCCAGAACCCCTCTTTGAGCTGTCTTTGCGGGCAAACTCATTGAGCACATTCAGCAGCTGACATATGAGCCTAGCCCAACGTTGCAGGCGACCTTTGGGTACCCTGGGCAGTCAAAGTTAGGACACGGTTAAGATGGCTCAGCATGAAGGCTGCGCTCGTTGTTTTTTAGCCAGCGAGGACTACATGCTGAGAGTGCGGACTGTCGCTCTTGGCAAGACGCTGGGACGAAATAATTGGGTCGCAAAGTAGAAGGGAATGACTAACAGCATCAATCCACATCCTATGTGTTTAGTGACGCCCCATTCTTCAATAGTAAGATGAATATTGTTGTGCTTCACTACCCTTGGACGGGACGGTACTTCAGCTGAAGCTTGCTGCTCATGAAGCCAACAAAGGAACGATGCAAGGATTCTGGGCCCTCGGTGTTTGTTAAGCTTGTATGATTTCTGTCCGACCAGTGTTTGCTGAAGAGCAGCGCCAAGCCAAACGCAGTAGAACAGAATTCAGGGACAACCAGGACTTACACACTTAGTGCTTCCGCGTACACTTGCTGAAGGGCTTACGCTTAACAATTGTCCTAAGTGCAAATGTATAGTCGAGGATGTCAACCGTTCTGGTCATCTACTAATGTATTCCATTTGCTGAAGAGCTTTTGGGATGTTCCCCTTTTGGTTTCAAGAGAATCTGTCACTACTGGACATATGATATTAATCTGTTTCAGGGAACTTAAGCAACAGGAGGCTATGTTTCACGCGGTTTGCCTTTGGCCTTTGGCATAGCATCTTCCCGGTTTCAAGCAACATCGCCGAACTGAATGTGTCTTGTTGTTTTGAAGCCAGTTTTGGTGGGCTCCAAAAACAAACTAAACGAACACTAACCGCAAAGATTGGTTCCTCAATTTTAACACAATCCCAACTGATGCCTTTTTGGAATTAGTGCTCTGAAAGCGGCCCCTTCAAAGATCGGGCATCAGAGCCCAATTTGGTAGAAAGGGGCCAAGTGTCCATAAACCCATAGCGGAGGAAAAGGCTTGATGTGGGCGAGTGAACCTGTAAGCATGTTGCTGATCGGTGCGAATCTGTAGCAAATATTTCGGACAGGCCGTTCTCTGGATCTGGGGATACATGTAAACAGGATCAACGCCAGCTTCCAAGACGTGCTAATGCAAGTGGACACCAACACAACTGGCCCACAGACATTTTGTTGACCCCGCATGGCGACAAGAAATGTTCAAACCGATATAGCCGAAGGCCTATCTAACGTGCTTGCTTGTTCGAACTGTGCCCCTTAAACGCTTCAAGCTTCTCACGCACTTCGAACTTCAACCACTTAGTCGCAATCTCAGGGAGTGCACCAACAAAACTAACACCGCATTAAACCCAACCAATCTTCCAAGTGTCCTTTGCGAGCTTTGCGTTGGTCCATTTTGTGTGAGGGTGAAATAACTATCCAAAACTGGCCACAAGCCACCAACCTCTCTAAAGAAACACATTTGTCTATGAATCATGGTGGAGTACAGTAAGTTACATGGCTTTTCCGTGTTCCCTATTTGCAATATTTTGGGGCGTCCAACAGAGTATGTTCAAGCATCAGTGGTCGCATGTTCTCTGGGCTCCTGGCCCAAGCCCTTGACCAGCCACCCAGGCGCAACCCTCTTTTAGATGGACCCAACCCTGTACCATTGGGCTGGTTTACGCATGGAACTCACAACAACCCTGATTCCCATTTGGTTTCGCTTCCAATCAAACCCAACTGCCTTTCTGGTTCCCTCGACTTCGCCTGAAAACAAGCCAAACAACATGGTGGTTCCTCTATTAACCGTCATCACCTCCCTTGCGTGTCTTCTTCTTGTCTGTCAAGATCCATGGTGTTGCTCTTCTAGGTCCCCCAGTAGTGCCCTTTTACCCGTTTTTGGGTTCCCCTACTAAAACAGACTACAGAAAACAAATCGGGTACCAACTTATTCTAACCTCTCTACTAGGTCTTAACACAAGGAAAAGCGTGTGTGTTTTTCGCGTATTTTTTTGTTGACATGAGGAAGCACACGTTGATCCTGTCCTACGACGGCCAGCTGTATGGCTGCGGCTGCAACGGGGACTCCCAGCTGGGTTCCTTGGCCTCGGAGCCCGTGGACGTGCCGCTGAAGCTGAAGCTGGACACGGCGAAGGCGGGGAGCGGGGAGCGGGAGCCTCGGTTCGGAGTTCCCAGCCGGACCGTCGGACCCACCCTCCCCATAGGTGTCCTTTTTTGGTGGGTTTGCTGATTATTGCTTTGGGTTCCGCTGGTTTGGGGGTTCCATTTAGCAGGGAAAACACATCGATTTTTCCAAAAGGTCACCTATGCCTCCCCCCGAAGCGTGCACCTCAAGACTTGGTTCCATTTCCAGAGGCCTGGGACCCCTGGGAGCTTCCAGCGTTTGAGGGTGTGTAACAGTCAGAGAACACCTCCAACAAATTCAAATGGGCCTATGATTCGT
>CAUJNA010003442.1:125000-277500 GCA_963377175.1 Effrenium voratum
CAATTGGGTACAGACTGCACAAGTGAACAGCTCTTTTGTGCCAACCAGGGATTTTGCTCCACTTGGGTGGGCGGCTTGGGCTTACTTCTGCTACATTTGGGGAGCATGGAGGCGGTTCACATGGATGCACTTGTATGAACAATGCATCCATGTGTATATATATATATATATATATATTCACATATTGGATGCATGTATATATACATATATATATATATATGTGTGTTTGTACACACATATTTGTTTATAAACACACACACACACATACACGTTGCACTGAAGGCACGGCATCAGCACCTCAACTTCAATAACATGCCTGGAGTTATTGAAAAGATCAACTTGGCAAACGTGAAGTACGACGCATACCTTAGAAGCGAATCCGCTTGGTAAGCATTGAGACCCAACCTTTGGGGGGCAGTTGTGCTGTGTTTGGCACTTTTTTTCGACAAGACTCGTTGGTGTTGGCGGTCAGGTTTGGTTTTGACTCTCAACCTTACTGACAATGGTCGGCGCTTTCCCATGCAAACCGGCGACTGAATCAGGCAGGTTACTTTAGAGGAACACCTCTTGTTCCCCGGTTTAGTGCTCCCCTTTTGGAGCTTCCCTTTTTGCTCAGGAAGCACGACGAAGGCAAGGGCCGCAGGGCAAGGGATGACCTTGATCTGTGTTTGTGCATGTGCATTTTCAGCTTGGTTCAAAGGGAAACCAAAAGGCTCACTACCCATTTTGGAGTAGCTGTTGCAGGCGAATTGAGTTTTTCAGAACCCTCCCCGAATCCCACGCTCCAGACTTCCAGTGACGTGACTTGTGGCAGGTTTGTGTTTAGGGCGACCTAACCCCAGTCATTTCTAAACAACTTGAAGCGGGGGAATCCGGGGAATCCCATTTTTTGCAGTCTCTGGGTTGGATTCATTTGCGCAGTGGACCGGTTGTACAGGGCTTGCTCCAGGAAGTGCCGCGGGTTGAACGTGCACGCAAAGTTGCACTACATTGTTGTATGGGATTGCAGTAAGGCCAACATCAACCTTCATGGTGTCTATAAACCTTAAAGAGCATGGTGCTAGAAGCACAAGTTGTTAGAGTGAATTGGGATCATGGATCACATTGAATCCTGGAATGGGATTATGACCACTTGAACCCTTTTCCAAAAAGGATCCAGCCAAAAAGGGCGCGGCAGGAATCCTGCCCCTTGTTGATTTTTGTTGGCTTCACACATTTGTAGATCTAAGTGCGGGAGGTGCAAGGAATCCTGAGTTTCTGCCCTGATACAGACCTATAGTATATATATATATGATAATCATGTATACAGATTGGCCCCCGCCCAAAAAAGCAACAACAGCAACTCCCTGGACACTTACAGGTTTCTCCAATTTGTTGCAATGGCCAAAGTCACCCCCTGCAGGGATTTGAAAAAGTCGTGCCTCGCATAGAGGCATTTCTTAAATGCCACCGAGGGAAGGATTGTGAAGTCGTGCCTTGCAGAAATCGCATAGCAACGCGAAAAAGTAGCAGACTCTTTTCATAGGCATGTTGTGTCCAGTCTTGCAATCATCCCGGGGCTTGCTCAAGCATGTCTTTTGCATATCATGTAGCAGATGGAACACGGTTGTCAAATTCGATCTTGGGTGCAATTCACAAATCATTTAGTGAAACCAGGATTGCGAGACCATGAGCAGTTTTTGTTTAAGGTTTTCACCTACTAAACATCACCACACAAATTGTGGCTACAAGTAAGGTATACCATGCTTGCATCTCAAGACTTGCATTGCTGGCATAGAGTGCTGATCAATCATGGCGAGTATGTGGATAGCTTTAGCTAAATTGTTAATACACTTTGTAAATGTGTTGGGGTCCACAGCATTTTGAGAAGCTCACAATTCACAGAGCCAGCTTGTGGTGCAAAGCCTCTCTTCTTGAGAACTCCGCGTTTCTCCGAGAAAGCATTTAAGCCAGCAGCATCCCCTTATTTATCATTATATATAATAACTTTAGAGCCTCCGCCTCAGTCCGCCGACATTGTCCTCTCCCTTTTCTCCTTCTTCCTCTCTTCCTTGTCTCCCTTGTGTGTTCTGTCGTCCTCTCTCCCTCCCTCTGCTCCCATCCTCCCCATCCCCCCAAGCCTCTCTCTCCCCAATCTCCCTCTCTCGTATGTATGCATGCATGTACATAAGTATGTATGTATGCATGCATGTATGTATGTATGTATGTATGTATGTATGTATGTATGTATGTATGTATGTATGTATGTATGTATGTATAAGTAAGTAAGTACGTAAGTATGTATGTATGTATGTAATGTAATGTAATGTAATGTAATGTAATGTAATGTAATGTAATGTAATGTAATGTAATGTAATGTAATGTAATGTATGTATGTATGTATGTGTATGTATGTATGTATGTATGTATGTATGTATGTATGTATGTATGTATGTATGTATGTATGTATGTATGTATGTATGTATGTATGTATGTATGTATGTATGTATGTGTATGTATGTATGTATGTATGTATGTATGTATGTATGTATGTATGTATGTATGTATGTATGTATGTAATGTATGTATGTATGTATGTATGTATGTATGTATGTATGTATGTATGTATGTATGTATGTATGTATGTATGTATGTGTATGTATGTATGTATGTATGTATGTATGTATGTATGTATGTATGTATGTATGTATGTATGTATGTATGTATGTAATGTAATGTAATGTATGTAATGTAATGTAATGTAATGTATGTATGTAATGTAATGTAATGTAATGTAATGTAATGTATGTATGTATGTATGTATGTATGTATGTATGTATGTATGTATGTATGTATGTATGTATGTATGTATGTATGTATGTATGTATGTATGTATGTATGTATGTATGTATGTATGTATGTATGTATGTATGTATGTATGTATGTATGTATGTATGTATGTATGTATGTATGTATGTATGTATGTATGTATGTATGTATGTATGTATGTATGTATGTATGTATGTATGTATGTATGTATGTATGTATGTATGTATGTATGTATGTATGTATGTATGTATGTATGTATGTATGTATGTATGTATGTATGTATGTATGTATGTATGTATGTATGTATGTATGTATGTATGTATGTATGTATGTATGTATGTAATGTAATGTAATGTAATGTAATGTAATGTAATGTAATGTAATGTAATGTAATGTAATGTAATGTAATGTAATGTAATGTAATGTAATGTAATGTAATGTAATGTAATGTAATGTAATGTAATGTAATGTAATGTAATGTAATGTAATGTAATGTAATGTAATGTAATGTAATGTAATGTAATGTAATGTAATGTAATGTAATGTAATGTAATGTAATGTAATGTAATGTATGTATGTATGTATGTAATGTAATGTAATGTAATGTAATGTAATGTAATGTAATGTAATGTATGTAATGTATATGTATGTATGTATGTATGTATGTATGTATGTATGTATGTATGTATGTATGTATGTATGTATGTATGGTATGTATGTATGTATGTATGTATGTATGTATGTATGTATGTATGTATGTATGTATGTATGTATGTATGTATGTATGTATGTATGTATGTATGTATGTATGTATGTATGTATGTATGTATGTATGTATGTATGTATGTATGTATGTATGTATGTATGTAATGTATGTATGTATGTATGTATGTATGTATGTATGAATGTAATGTAATGTATGTATGTATGTATGTATGTATGTATGTATGTATGTATGTATGTAATGTAATGTAATGTATGTATGTATGTATGTATGTATGTATGTATGTATGTATGTATGTATGTATGTATGTATGTATGTATGTATGTATGTATGTATGTATGTATGTATGTATGTATGTATGTATGTATGTATGTATGTATGTATGTATGTAATGTATGTATGTATGTAATGTATGTATGTATGTATGTATGTATGTATGTATGTATGTATGTATGTATGTATGTATGTATGTATGTATGTATGTATGTATGTATGTATGTATGTATGTATGTATGTATGTATGTATGTATGTATGTATGTATGTATGTATTTCCCGCAAAAAACACGGTTTTTCCAGCGTTTTCGCAAAGAGGACGTCCAAAAACATTGAGTTTTTCCAGATTTTCGGCAAAAGGATGCAGGAAGCCCAAGCCAGCAAAAAAGCCGGCAGGGGGAATCGAGCCTGGGACCCCTGTTTTGCGACACCGGCTCCCCGAAGACTACGTTTAGTGGAACGTCATCAAATTGCCGCGCGGTACGTGGGGGACCCCCCCCCCCCCCCCCAAAAACCTACGTAATAGACGTCGGGCGGGGGGGGGGTTAGGGGGGTTATCCTCTATCCTCTAGTAAGTATCCGACACGCCGAGCAATGTCGGCGGATAATATGTGTATTGCTAAGGTGCTTCCACAAGACTGCAATTTCAATATTGCAGTGAAGTCCAAACTAGACTAGTACTCATAGCACCAGCAAATGGATACAAGCTTATGAAAGTTGTCCTCACTTGTCCTAGCAAGAGCATCAAACAAAATATGTTGTATATATGTTTAGCATATGTAGATGTTATGCGTAAATGTCATATTTAGATGTCTAGGGACTTATGCAAGTATGATTCAGAACACGTGGTGGTATTTTCAGGTTCAACCCGGCCCGTACAACAGGGACATGTCCAGGTATTTGTGTATTCATTTACGTCAATCATGGCAGCCGCAGCATAGAATTTGTTCCACGCGTTGAAAGTTGTTTGGTTTTGGGAAGGCAAGTGGTGGCTGGTCGTGGGGCCTGGGACCCACTCCTGAGACCTGAGCTCAAAGAGTCAGCCGCCCAGCCTGGGGTGGGGGGGGGGGTGGAGGGGGGGGGGGCAACTACGGGCAATCAACCATCTTAAACCTTCAACTTAAACCTTGTTGCGAAGATGAGTTGCACATGACGACAGGTACTACTCCATAGACGGCACAGATTTGGAATGCAGTGGTACAAACATCTAAAATTCAACAATTGCAGGTTTAGCACACGCTTTTTGTTTTGCCAATGCATTTTAGACATACACTGGGCAGTATGGCACCACATCTCAGCAAACAAGTAGATGTTGGTAGGGTTTGTGGTGCACAAGGCAGGCTTTGGATGGGGGGGGGGCTTAGCATACATCAGACATAATATAATACATATATATATATATATAGGTTAATATGATACATGCATAAGGACGTGATGAGTTTCCCACGGGTGTGTGCATATGATGTACATATACGTATATACACAAAATCATGAATATACATCCATGCACACTGGCGTGTAATATACACACATGCGCAGGTCAAACATCTATATGCACAGACACATCAATTCATATCTACACATATATATATATATATGTATATATAGATATACATGAACATGTCAGTGTACACGAATATGCACAGACATATGCATATATGAACATACATATATATATATATATTTAAATCCATTTAGAGGTTTGAAGGGTAGCGAATTGCTCGATTTGCTCGGCTCAAGTCCGCGAGAGGCAACTTGGCGGAGGTGGTCTTGCTGCAGCCGGTGGTGCAGCCCGGGGTGGCGGCCTCCGTAGGCTTCGCAAGTCTCTCCGTGGCGAAGCTCACGCGCCCCCGGCTGAGGTGTTGGTCGGGGCGGGCGGGAAGGGCGCTGGGGGTGACTGAAGGGCGGAGACATGGTGTGAGGTTCTGGTTGCTTGGGAGGTCTGGTACTGTTGATTGTTGTTTTTGTTTGTTTGATTGTGGTTGTTTGTTTGTTAATATATTTATATACGCTATATAAGCACACAATTGGGTTATATCTATCATCTATCTATCTATCTATCTATCTATCTATATATATATATATATATATATATATGTATACATGATGTTTGGGGGGGGGGGTGTCCTGATTGCCCTGTTCGAGACTTTTTACCATGAGACGGGTTGTATCCAGCTCGGCCGGCTGAGATGTCCCAAGTTCCAGGATCCGCGTGTTTCTGCAAATTCGGTACCCTTTGGACTGCTTTCGGTGGTTGGGCCGCTTGGGTTTTGTTTGGTTTCCTTTCCAAAGCCAACAACGACGGGGGTTCCACCAGGGGTTCCCAGAGGCTCCCCATCTCCGACCTTCGGATCTGAGGCTGCTGATCCAGGCTGCCACTTCCCCTGCTGCCTTGGAAGATCTCAAGAGCTCGCTGGCCACCGCCTTCGCCGCGCCCTCCCTTCTCAACGCCTCCTTTTGCGCCTACGGCCAAAGTCACTCAAGTGGTAGGGAATGAGTTGACCCATCCGGCTGGCGGTGTCCTGAGCCTTTTCAATCGGGTCATTTCAAAACCCCCAGTTTGCTGCTCTTGTTGTTTTTGGAAACCACTGGGCAGATGTCAGAAGTTTCCGAGGCTTTCCGGGGCTCTACAAACCCCGCCTGGATGCCGGGGGGCTGCTGACCGCTTTCAAGGCCCTGATTCAGAATCCGGAGCTCTTCGAGAAGGTGGACGCTTGGACGATCTAAGACTCACTTCCGGTTTTTCTGGACTTGACTGCTATTGGGTTGGATCTTTAGACTTTATTATTTTTTTGGGAATCAAGGGGTTTTCCGCTAAACACCCAAAACGTCGAACTTTTTGCAGGGGGGTCAACAGCAACCAAGTGGACTTGATACTTTTTGGCAAGACCATTTTGGTGGCAAATAAACAGTTTCTACTTTTTTGGCCCATCCACTCAAGAAGTGAGAAGATGGTTTCCACCCCCTAAACCGCCGTCCCCGGGAAAATGGCGTAAAGCGTTGGGTAATGGAAACCGTTGCGACAAGAGAAGGCGCCGGGCCAGGCGGGCCCCATCTGTTCCGCACGGAATGTCCGTTTTATTTGGTTTGCCCCCATTCAACATGAGCCCCAAACAAGAGCTGAACTTTTTGGAGGGTCACTGAGTTGGATGGCCGATGCTCGCGGTTTTCTATGGCTTCCCTTTGCCAGCGCCGTCTCTTCCTTTGCGCAGATTTTGCCATCGCAACCCCTGAGAACTGAAGAGCCTCGAAGGCACAGCTCCATTAGGCGCGTCATCTTGTGAGGATCTCGAAAGGTTGCGACTCTCAGGTCCTTTGGGCAAAAGAGGTTTTGCCGGGGGTGAAATTGGCTTAGCCTGCGGCCTTTCCCGGCTTTGATGCTTTCTATAGTTTTGCACATCGGGGGAGAGGGTAGTGGAGTATCATTTCTTGATGGCCCTCTATGAGCTTCTCATTGCGATATTGTACGGCATTGAGTTATATGATATATGGACTAGGGCTGGTTGCCTCAATGTCAGCCACCCGCACATAACGGATATCGATGGAACCATTCGGTTACGATATCAACTGGGGAATCATGACCATGAACCAGACATAGTGTTGATGGAACAATTTTTGCCGCAACCGACTAATCCATTGCCCCAGTCAATTTCCCGCCGACTCCAGTATGATTAGGGATCATTCTAGAATCAATACTAAATCCAATGCTAAACCGACATGAAGACAAGCCATGTGAAGGCCGCAGCCGGGCTGAACCAAGCCATGTTGGCCGCCTCGCAATGAAATGTGGCACCTTTTTGCTGCAGCTTTCTGTCGCAGCAGCCTACTGGGACTTTGATGGAGAGCTACCAACGTGGAGAACGTCTTTTCCTGACTATGACTGTTGGGCTGACGTGGAAGCTGGCGTGGATTGGAAGAACGTGAGGCTGAAGGCCGAGAATGGCAGTTTGCCGTTGTGGCGCCAACTTGTGGAGTCGCATCTGCAACAAATTCAATGGGACGAGGTGTATTCAATTTTGGCGGATCAGCGACTTCCTGAGTGTTTTCTTGGAGTTCTATTTATGGCAGCTGTTCGTTTTGGGCAGTGCAGTGAGGGTGGTTGCAGTGACAGCGAGATTGCTTTGCTCGCCGAGGTGGTCCAGGAGATTTTTTACAGCACACGCTTTACCATTGAGCTTCTCATGGGTACGCGCTGGCCAGTCCTTGCTGCCTTGGACAGCATCAGGCTTCCTTCCTTTTACAACGATCCGGAGTTGAGCTGTGACGGTTTTGAGGAGACCACCTTAGACTGGCCACGTCTTCGGCAAGCCTTTGCAGGTGATTGGTTCCACGATGCCAAGCATTTGGTGTACCAACGAAGCTTCCAAGCAAATTGGCTCGCAGCCATGGAGGAATGTCCCTATGGCTTTGCCATGGTGTCCTTGTGGAAGATGGTGGTGTGTGCAGAAACGCAAGCCGAGTGCGTCAGCCAGTATTCGGTGATCATCGACAACATGTTGCGTGTTCGACAATGGCAGGAGGTAGCATGCAACTCCTGGGGAATCTTTGGCTTCTTGGACCGAGTGCGACTGCCTTTGAAGCGTCACGAGTTCAAGTTGGATTTTACTCCAGCAGAGTTGCAGGGCCGCTTCCCAGCACCAAAGTCGCCTTTGGACTTGGGCACCTTCCCTGCAACTCTGTCACTGTCACCTTCGTTTGCCGGCGTGCTCAAGTCCGTGCTGGCAGGTATACCAAAGCCCTATGTCACAGCATCCCAGACTTCTGGTACTGGTTTGGAGGCCCGGGTCTTTCTGTACGTCACCATGGTCTTCGGCCAGCGCTATGTTCCCTACATCCCGCGTTTCGTCTCCAGAGCCGAGGCTTTGGGCCTGGGAAACCTGGTCTTGTTCTGCTTGGACGATGCTGCCATGGAGGCCTGCTTGGAGCTGGGGGTGCGGGAACGGTGCGTGCCTGGCAGCCCCTCCATCCTCAACAAGTTCACTCTGCCTCTGGTGTACTTGTGGCTCAATGTCGACGTATTCTGGCTGGACTTTGACATCTTTTTGCTCAAGGACCCCACACCCATCATTCTGGGCGAAGCACAACGGAGGTCTGTAGATCTGTTGGTGAGTGGCTCCTTTGCCGACGACTGTATTTGCAGTGGCTTGGTCTTCTTCAAAGCGTCCAAGGTGGTCGCAGAGTGGCTGCTTCTGCTTCTGTCGTGGATGTATGAGCACGTTTACACTCATGACCAGCAAGCCTTCAGCGCCTTTCTCGCTGGGCGGCCAGATCAGGACAATGCCACAACGCCCGAGTGCATTTCCTCATCCAAGCTCTTCAAGCTGTACCTCAAGTCTCAGGTGCCACACTGGGCGCTGCTGGATCCTGTGAACGAGTTCGTTTCTGCCCGGGTTCTCAATACCACAGGCTGGACTGGGCCATTGGAGAAGATGGTGATCTTCCACTTTCTGCATGGCGATTCAGAGGTGAACCGCGACCATGCGGCCTACGGCTGGAATGCCATGTCGGGCTACAATGGCGGGGCCTCAATCCCGCTCCTGGACATCTTCTACAACCAGACCGACGAACAGCTCTATCATGGCCCGGGGCTGAATGCTGCGCTGCGGCAGGCGTTGCTCGCTTCCCACCGGCCCACGCGGCCCAAAGAGATGCTGCACTGTGGGGTGCTGCAGCTGAACCCGTATTCGCCAGGGCGACAGTCTGCTGATGGATAGTCTGCAAAAAAGGAACTAAACCGATACTAGACCAAATTACCAATTCGAAACAAGCGCACATCTCAAAATGAAATGGATTTTAGCCGGTTGAATTCTCTCAAGACAACCTGCTGCCTCAGTGCCGTTGCATTCCGTGACCAAACTACACTTGGAATATGGATGGCTCTTCTTTTTGTGAGTGCCCTTTTTGCGGGTTTAAACAATCAATTCGGAGGGGTCCCCTAAAAAGACAGACCTATCTTTGTTCTCATGGACTTAGGGTTGCTGCTGCATTTGCAGTTTCCTTTCCCGAGTCTATCCTGAAATGTTTCTAATGCCAAGTGCTGCACTTTGCAAGCAGTGCAACTGCAATCCAAAGTTAAGTTGCGGCGGCGAACCTACATGACCACTGTATGCAGCCTGAGCGTACCCAAGTTTCCTTTTTTTGCTCGACATAGTGATTGCGCACAGTATATTTGTTTCAGATAAATTTACAGTTGGGTGTAAGATGGTGCATCCCCGCATTTGTGCCATGTGCTTTCACCTTGGGGACGGTAGGTTTTCTCAAATCATTGCCAGACTTAGCTTACCTTTTTGACTATGTCCTGTTTGATTTTACATAATTGTCCCTTTCAACCATCAAAAGTCGACTTTCGGCAGGCGGTCTACACTCCCATCGACTAACATGGAACCCCACTACAGGGCCCATTTTGAAGGAACATTCACTTTCAGGCCTCAGTCAGGTTCCATGTAAATGGACGGTAACTAGGTCTTCCAGTAGAGCCCGTTGACCCTTTTTTTGGAGCGTTCCCCTCCTAAAATAGACTACAGAAGAAACATCGGATACCCTTATTCTAACCTCTCTACTGGAGGACCTAGGATATATGGCTGTGGTTGTCAAAGCCAATGGGACCCCATTTTGGGGTAGGTGCACCACCCATTTTAGAGCCTGTTTTAGTGGTTGGATAGTGGGGATTGGGAAATCTTTGAGCCCCAAGAGCTTAGGAGATGCACGTGGTGAACGCTGCCTTTGAGGGTCTCAGTGTTTGGGCCAACGACCACGACGAAGCTGCGTCACTGGTGCATCGGGACCGGTCATGGCAGATGGGCCTTCGAAAGGGTTGGAGCTACGTTGAGGGAAAAGGTGGGTGAGTGACGAAATTGCAGGCGTGAAACATCCGTTTTGAGACGTGTTTATTGAAGTGGTAGCAAGTGGGGAGGTTGAAGGGCCCTAACAGCCAGATGCTTGCATCGGGAGTCACGTTCAACCATTTCCGAGTGTTCCAGCCGTTGAACTAGTTTCAGCCGCGTGTCTCTTGCGGTATGTTAGGCACCGGCGGAGTTCAAGCCACAAAGGCGCCAGCTTTCAGAGTGGCCCAAACAGTACCCATACAGGCGTCTTTTTTCGGGCAGTGCCACATTTGAGAAACCTCCCCATGACTTTTCTGTTTTTGGACTCGGATGACTAGGTTTATGTTTGCCCTCCAAAATATATTAAGTTCATTCCCAAGAGCTTGCTTGCTCGTTGCTCACGTGGGATTCAGCCCATATCTGCTGCTGTTCCTTCTCTTTGTATCCGCACAGCGGCCAATTCTTGCAAAGCCTTGCAATGTGTAAGTTTTTTTTGTGTCCAGTTGATGTCTAGGAAATTGGCTGGGCTGGATTTGAGGTCGGACACAGCAAACCAAATGTTGTATATGGCAATGGACTACACAAGCTGTCAATGCCTGCGGTCTCTCCCGGACAAGCGTACTATTGTTTTCAGCCCCAAGGTAAAGGATGTTTCGCATCACAGCGTCCCGCCTTTTTGGATGTGGATAAAACTTGCCAGCTCGGTATGGCAAACAGGGGACACTTATTGCCGAAGGAGTTGCTTGATTTCGGCGTTGATCTGCTTGATATTGTTCGGGTTGTTTCACACCTTAGGGCATGATTCACACTATACAGTTGTTCACGCTAGATTGGTGGGTTTGGACCCGTTCAAGCTTCTGCCACCTGCTGGCCACTATTTATTGTTTTAGGAGGAGGGGGGGCGGGGAACAACATCTTCATCACCCTCTTTCAAGCACTAAACTGGACCAAACAGTTTGGGCCAAAAGCCGGCTTTTCATCTTTCGGAAATACACAAAAGAAGAGGACAAGTTGAGCTCGTGCTCCGTGGTTTTGTGAGAAGCCGATCTCAGGGAATCAACAAGGGCCTTGGGAAACCAAAACGGATGTTCACTTCGGGTTCATTTCAACTCATTTGCCCATCGAACCGTCATTGGTGGTTTGGGGGTTCGAACTTCGCCCGGTTCTTTTCTGAAACCACATGGGTTCTCAGAATATGGACCCCCCCCTTTCACAATAGCTTTTGTTGGTTTCCCTCAACCCCTCAAGAGCACCCTTCGCCTCAAAAGCAGGGTACCATCCAGCATCTCAAAAGGGCACCATCCACCATCCCAATTTGCACCATCCACCATCCCAATAGGGTTCTTTTTATTGACAACCCCGCCTTTCCTTCAGTTTCAAGGCAAACCATGAAGCCACACCCATCCAGCCCAAGTGCTTGGAATTGATCCGATCCGGCCGAAAGTGACGTGAGGACCAGCTCCGGGGTCTCTCCGCGCTTCTGCTCTCCCCGGTCTTGGCAGAGCCAGAGAAGCCTCAGCCCTATGAGGCGCTGCCGGGTGGATCTGGTGGATCTGGTGGATCTGGTGGATCTGGTGGATGTGGATCTGGGTGTTTAGGGGGCCACAAATTGGGTGGTTGTCCTTTGGGCCTTCCTAAGGCATCAAATAGGCATACCCTCAAAATATCTCAAAAAAAAGACACAACCAGGTGGTGATCTTAGAAAAGGATTACAGGGTTCTTGAATGGGTTGTGGTTGGACACTTCCTTGGGTCGCTGACCATACTGGACATGTTTCTTTTGAGAAAGAACAAAACACATTTTGCAAAGCGCTGCCTGTTTCCATAGAACCATTGAGCAACTGTGTCCTGGAAAATGCGGGCAGGGAACCTCCCAATCGGTAAGGGTTTTGCGGGGTCTCCTCCAAAACTGTTTTATAATGCGAACACATTGATTGTCAACTTGTCCAAATTTATCAAAGGGCACCGAACCCCTGTCCAGGTCCCTTGCAACTTTGCTGCTTGGAGAGCTTTGGTGTTGGTGGTTACTTTTGTTGCTTGTTTATTGATGTTTGTACGCTTTGCCGGTTTCGAAGGGATGGGATGCATGTTTTCTAGGTCTTGGTTTGGATGATTAGGATTCGTACCAAGGAAGTGTGAGTTGTGCGTTTGGACAGAAGAGGATTTGGAAATGGTTGATCTTGAAGTTTGGCGCCTTGGTGGAACTTCAGCTGGGGATTTATTTATATCCACCAACCAGTTGGGTGGTTTCCTCGTAGTTATAGCCACGCAGCCTCTACGCTCGAGGTGGCTGGGCTGGGGATTCAGGCCTTCCACCAACCCTCAGTTGTTCAGTGAGTGGCACCCTTCTTCCCTTTTTTTGGTGGCTGCTCTACCTAAAAAGGGTCTTCCCCAAAAAGAATTGGTTCCTTTTTTTGTCCAGGGTCACTGAGCAACTGAGAGCTTCAGTTTTGAGGTGCGGTTTTTTTCCAGTTCCTCGCCGCGCCGCCTGCAGCCAGCCGCCAGACGCCAGACGGCCTCGACGCTCGCGAGTCGCGAGGTGATGTCTCGCATCATGCGCCTGGTGGCCTGGATGCCGGCGGAGGGCCGCCGGGAGCTGCAAGAGGCGAAGCGGAGTTTCGGCGCGGAGGTTCGGCGGAGCCTCTGCAGGGCTCCGAATAAAAAGAAATTCATTTTGCAGCCATTTGACACATGTGGCTTTTTCAACACCAAATATGAAAGGAAACCACCATGTACAAGGCAAGGTTCAGGTGTATAATGTAAGGATCCCTGTTTTGCCATAAAAAGAGCGGGGGGGATTTTGGAGGATCTGCAGGGTTAAAAGGTGGAACCAAGAAAGGTACCCTTTGGAGGGCTCCCTTTTTGAGGTCGGGGAAAAATGGGAGACTTTGACACAGAAGCCCCCAAGCTCTTTGTGCCGGAGGCTTCCCCAAAAGGGAACGTAGTCTTCCAACACCCTGCCAGCTTCCAGTTTTGGAGGGAAAATCTCAAAACTACTTGCTGCGAGGCGCTTCATAAACGGGGGTTACCTGAAACATGTCACCCATGGGAAGCCATTGTGCAGGTGATACCTGCATCCTACTTGGGTGTATTTGTTCTGCCTTTTGAATGACAGCTGCCGTTCGGTGCGTGGAGTTGCCTATTTGTGCTTGTGGGCGTTCTGCGTGTTGTTATTCAGGAGCAAGAGTTGAATTGGCTGTGGGTCAAAACCAATGGTACCATTTTGGGGTAGGTCACCACCCATTTTAGTCTATTTTAGTGGGGATTGGGATGTTCACTGGGGGTACGGGCTTTTGACCCATGGCCAAATGTTGAAGGCTAGTGGTCCTGCCAAAAAGGCACCCTTCCCCAACCAATGGCGACTGTTGCCGACCGGCTTTGTTCACGTTAAATCCGCCAAATTGAAGTGACGTTTCCTGCAGGAACCGCCTCAATGATTCGCTTGCTCTGCAAGTGGTTTTATGCGCTGGGAGGTTGCAAGTATAGTAGACATGTGACATATATATATATATATGTGATTGGATTGAGGGGTGCTTCGGTACCGTATCCAACAATTCTGCTATTGTCAATTGTTGTTCAAAGACAACCAACGTGAAGCCAACCACATACCTCAATGACCACCGTCCAATAGTTCGGGCCAGTGCTTGTTGCTGACTTGGGCAGCCGGGAATTCAACAATGGCAACTCTAAGGCGATTGCCGCGTAGTATGCCCTGCACATGGGTGAGCATCCTTTCAAACAGCATGCAAGGCGGACAACACATCGGGTGTATTATCCTGTTCTCCGACTAGGACTAACACCTTCATCGATGTTTGTGAAGCATGTATCCGCACATTGATACGACATAAACCATCATTTCTTTTGCTGGGAACCACTCACACGTGCGCGTACATTCACGCATCTCATACGTCTGCACACAGTGTAATGTCCATATGGATATTATACAATTGATAGATATGCTGGGGTATGGCACCATCTTCCCACGCGAACGCTGCAGGTTCTCGTCGAGGACTGCTCAGAGGAGGAGGTTTTGCGGAGCTTGGTGAGCCGCGTGAGGACCCACTGCGACGAGACGGTGACCCGCCTTGAATTCCACCAGAGGCAAACGGTGTACCCTTGAGATACTTCCATTTGCTTAAGAATATTTCTTGATTTTCCCTTGTTGGTCTAAAAGGGAATCTATCACTACTGGCATTTTCTGGATTTTTTCCCGGGGGCTTAAGCAAATGGAAGTATATAGTGGCTATTAGAGGTACCATTCACCCCCTCGGAGTGGCGTGGGGATAACTAGGAAGCCATTTGAGATCAATGCCCCCCGCTTGGCTTGACAAGGGTCCCTATCCTGTTCGTTTGGGTGGTTCCTCTTGTTCAGATGTTTGAGCATCAAGCAGCCAAACATTATTTGTTTTTTGGCAGGAGGTCAGTGGCCAAGTTGCCAGTGGTGGGCTTTTGTTGCATTTTAGTTTGCCTTGGACAGGTTAGTGAAGTGACTGAACTGAATCTGCAAAACGCAGAGGTCTTTTTTTCACGCTGGCTGCCGAGCGAGTGAGCTATGTGTCCATTTTCGGCCAGTTAATCCTCACCATGCGGGAATTTGGTGAGTACGACCAGAGTCTGTGTGTGTGTGTGTGTCACGTGGAAGTAACGGCCCTGTTGATCTGAAGGTGTTATTAGTGGGGCAAGGGGTCAAAACAGCTGGCGCTTGGCTTCAGGTAAAGCGGGCGCACCAAATGCAACGCCTCTCACCAGAGATCTGGGAGGCGTGGAGATCTGCGCGATGCGTTTAACCCAGGATGGATGAACCAGGTAAACGAATCGGAGATTGATTGGGGGGAAGGGAGGAAATCTTCAATTAGAAAAACCCACCTCATCAATCCAGCAGCTCGATTTGGGAACCCCCCCCTCCCCAACCCACAGAATCAATAAGGTTTTGCCAAATTAAATGTTCTGGGTTCCCGTCAAAGGATTGGTTTCCACATTTGTTTTGTCTTATGATGGGTGCTTGAAAAGAAGGCATACACATGTCCCCTCTCAACCAGCCAAATTTGCATTTACCGGGAATTCCCTTTGCCTTTACCACCTGACGCCTCCTAATTCCTCAAAAAACTCCGGGCCTACTCCGCCTACCCCCCAAAAAACAAAAAAAAGAAAAAGCGGGCGCCAGGGGCTGATGCTTCTGCAGCTGCTGTGGGGCGCCAACGAGCTGATTGCGCAGCGCCTGGCCTCGTCGCTTCGCACCTCCGAGTTGGACCTGGGCCAATCCCTGTCCACCCTGAAAGGCGCGCCCTCGAGCCGAGTCAGACGTGCGGAACCGCGCGGTGGCAGGAAGGCAAGAGGGGGTTCCTTATGAAAAGTCTCAAAACATATGGCGGTGCCTTGTGACAGGTGAAGAGTGACAAAAAAACAGTGCTGGTGCTGGTATGAAGGTTCACTTAGGAGCCTCAGGACCTTCAGGTATAGAAGTATTATACGGGCCCACTCCGCTTTGTAGTTGACATATCATTGATGTTACTTTGTTTCGAGCGTACTCTACATAATGCATAAGGTGTGGCTTGCTGTGTTGGGAAAGTATCGTGCACTTTAAGGTTCACTACATATGTACCAGAATCAAGGGACTATATGGACTTCTTTGAAGAGAAATCAATCGGATATGGTTTACCCGGCAGATGAACATGGCACCCAGCACTCCTTGGGTTTTTTTCTTGAGCCTCATGAGTTGCTAAAACCAAGGACATGATTAGGCGAAGGCCTCCCTGGGGTAACAACACCCAATAAGAAATGGCTAAGTTGAATTCCTTTTTTTTGGGCGCCACTGGATATGTTTACTTTCTTGGGGGCTTGCCTGTACGGAGTTTCAAGAATCAGCCATTTTTTTTTTTGTGGATTCTCATGAGATGGAACTTGAAAGGGAAGGGGATGGGCACTGGGACGTTTTGCCACGGTCTTTGGGTTGAAATTTTGTTTCCTCCAGCCGCAATTTGAAGACGCACTTGAGGTTACGCAGACGAATCAAGAGGCAGCAACAGTGCAGCCTTTGATCCAAGTCACGTGCCTCGAGTTCATACCCATACCAGCCACAAAGTGATGCCGTGCCTGAGCAACCTGCAGGGTCAAAATGGGTCGGGTGCTCCTAAGAATTTACCGGTCGCTTATAGATTGAAATTTCCCATGTAGCTACTGTTTGCCGCTTCGCATTTGCCTGCCCAGATGGAGAAGTCTTACCAACTCAATTTGCGGGACACGCATTTGACATGGGTTTGTTTATAAACAGGAGAACCCCCCCAAAGAGAAAATAGAGACCAGTTTCCCCCTTCACCTTTAATATCATCCATCCAAAATGGCATGTCGTCCACAACCTCACCCAGCCAAGTTGGAGCTTAGCCGCCCGAACAGGGGTCAATTGAGTCCCGACAGTCGGACCTCCAATCTAGGACGACCCAATTAGGTTCCCCCCAAAATTTGGGGGAGCACATCCCAGCTAGACATTTGGAGCTCCATACCTGAAACCTCTAGGACACCCATTTTGTTGTTCCCCAATGCGAATTCCAAGTAGACATTTGGAGACCCGACACCCAAAACTCCTTTACACCGCTGGCCGAGTTTGTGAAAGACGTGCCATTTTGGACGGCTTAAATCAAAGAGGCAGGGGGGAAACTGGGCCCAAGGTTGGATCTCCTTTACACTGGCGCCCAGTGACCCCAACGGACCGCCGTCCCGCCATCCCGACGGCAGGCGGGGCGGCCACGTTGCGGCGCTTCACGCTGGCGCCGTTGGTGCGCGCGCCGGTGGAAGCCTTCGACTTCCACCTGCAGAGCCTCGCGGAGGCGAGGCAAAAGGGGCCGCGGAGCCGGGGTTTCCCCCCTCCGCTTTTAGTCCCCCTGGAAATAGCCCATGTTGTAGGCATTTGTTCTTCCATTTACCAGTGTTGTATCCTTTTTTGGACAGGGGCCACTGGATTTCGACCTGAAAGGTTGATGAATTTGACGGGTGGTCCCTTGAAGCTGCCAGTTTGGGATCCAAAAAGAGGGGGTTCTAAACCCCCTTTGCCAAACGTTGCAATTGGTTGTAGACAATTACATAGGAGGGGCTTTAGGGTCACTTTGTCTGATACCTAAGCATTAGGGGACGCATTGGCATGACAGATGTCTGGCTCATGTTCCCCAGACGTCGCAGGTTTGACAAATATAGAACTCTTCGTTTCGTCTGCAGCAACCCAAGCACGACGCGAAAGGAAGTCTTACCTCTCGATTTTACATAGTCTGTAGGATGTGGATGCATCCTTTTTTGATGGTGCCCTTTTTGGAGCAGTTTGAGAAGGAAACCAAAGCAACCCTTCCCCCCGCGCCCCCATTTGCCAAAAGGACCGTTCCCCCCCCGCCCCCCGCCCCCATGTCGGGTTCCCTCTTGAGACAAACCCATGCCGACCGCTTCGAGGAGAAGGTGCCGCCGGAGTTGGAGTTCCGACTCTTCGTGGAGAACGCCTGCGCCGGGCCCATCACTCCCGCGGAGGTCTTGGAGCTGCCGCTCTACGCCGCGCGCACCGACTACGGCTTCGAGTATGTCCTGCCCAGCCGCTCACATTGACTTCTTTTAGAGGACCCCCCCCAAGACAAAAGAGGGGTTGTCCTTTTGGTTTCCCTTTGAAACACCAAAAAAAAGTGCCCTCACAAAAAGACACACCCAACTCACGCTCCTTGTGCCGTGCTCCCTGGGGGTTCCTCTTATTTTTTGTTTTTACCAAGCTCCTTGGTCTGCGTCTGGCGCGTGCAAATTCCAGTCTGACCCCGTGAGAGTCCCGTAGGTGATTACCTAAGTCATCTTTGTGATATTAACTGGTTGGGCCTGACTTGTTGTGCACTAGCTTGCAAAGGGTAGGCGCAAGGAAGAGACAAGGACATCATTGATCGTGTGGGCAGTTAGCTACCAGCTGCGCCAGTTCTGAAATCGAGGGTCAGCCAGATCGGCACAGTCTAGTCATGGTCATAGTGAGGTGGTGCAGTCCTTGTCGGAGTGAGAGGAGATATTTCGAAACGTCCGAGGCAAGATGAGGAGTTTCATGGCCAACCGAAATCTGGTGCCTGTGTCCTACACCCGCAAGGCGTTGCGGTTTATGCGCTCGACGCGGCGGTTGAGTCGGTTGAGCCCTGCATGATGGGATCAAGGTGAGCTCAACCAACCAACCTATGTCAAACTCATCTCTGGTGTCCTTCTCTTCAAAGAGAACCAGGTTCTTGTTCAAGCAACATTTGCACCCTGGGATGGCTCGGTGACAAGAGTTGCAGCAGCAACAGCAACCCACCTGCATGCAGGACCAATCAGAATCCAGCTGGGTAGGTACCGATACCTAAGCCTCAAGAGCTACTCTCCGATGGGGAAGTTGAGGCCAACCGCAAGCTCGGATGCAGAGACGTGTGAAGTGGATCCCCGTGAAAAGTTTACTTCGGTTTGGCAGGTGGGATTTTCTTTTTTGCGATAGCAGGGCTGGGAAGCGCCCCGGAGGAAACCTTTCCACTCAATTCGCTCAAAGGTGACTCCGGCTGCTTGATCACCGGAAACGATGCCCCCTGAATGTGAATTTCGGACTAAGGACTTTTCCGGAGAGTTACATGGTACCCGTGGCGAATCTTCACTCACCGTAAAGGGATCCAAAGGCGTGGTTTTCCTACTTCACTCCAAGTTGTTGAAAAGGCCGAGGAAGGTATCTGGGCTGGGCCTTCATTGATGGGAACCGCCTCAAAAGTGGTCGATGGACATGACTCCCCACCCAAAGGATTCCCAACTAAAAGTCAGAGCGCTTCGAGCTCTTTCGTGTGCAGGTGCTTCAGGTGGAGAACCACCACGCGCAGGTGTATTTGCAGCACCAGGTGGCAAGGAGAAGCCTGAAAACTCAAGGGTTGGTACGCTTTTCCACCTTGATTTAAAGGGAAATCAACAGTAGACTAGTCAGTTCCCCATTTTGCGGCAGGCGGAAATGGGAAGCTGAAGACACCTTCAACCTTGGCTATTGGGTCATGAACTTCATGGACCCCTTCTAGACTGTAGCTGGGTTCGATACTGTTGGTTCGATCCAACGCTGTCGTAGCTAGCTCTTGAGCCTTTACCTGGTTGGGAAATGTGTGTTTCCCACTAACCAACAAGCATTTGTTATGTTTGTCGCAGTGACTGTTGGCTGTGACTGCACCCTTTTGATTCGCGGTCCGCACTGTAGTTTGGTACTGTTTGAATGGAGAAACTGGTCAAGGAGAATCATCACGCGGCAATTGTAAAGATGTTCACGCAACATGGAGTAGACTTAGGATTCATGTTACATGTTACCGTGACTCCAAGTGAAGCAAGCAATGAAATGTACATTCTACAAGTAGGCCGAACTCTAATCATGAAATGTGTTTAGTTCATGAAAATGTTCGCGCAGTAAAGACTTTTGTCACCATACATGGATCGCCGCCCCAGCCGTCAGAATTCATTTGACCATGCCAGTGGTTTGCATGTGAACTGTCCATCATCCGGCCCGGAGCCTACAACCGCGGAGGATGAGGCACTGAAAAGGCGCTGAAGGAATTGGTTTCCTGGTTAAAAAAAAAGAAAGGGGAAAACAAAAACTTCAAAGGGTTGCGTTTCGTGTTGAGCCGGGAGCACAATATTGGCAAGAATTCTGGAGGGTTCCTTGCAGACCAGTCCTTGTCCAAACGCCCCACCAAACTTTCCCAAAATGGTTCCATCGTGTATTGTTGCCATGTCTCATTTTGTACAGGCCGAACGATTTCCCTTGGACGGATCACACCTTGGAGTTTCAAATGTTTCGTGGCCAATGGTTGTCGGCTCTTCTTGCAAGCGTTTGTCTAGGAAGACAAGTGTGGCTAAATCATAGCGCGCTCCTTTGTTGAGGGTTCGAACGCCATGAAGTTTGCTTCCTTCAGCCTTCATTTGCTTTTTTTTGTGGGGGGTCCACTTTTTTTTTATAATAAGGGGGTGTGGGTTTTCCAACGACAGCAAAGGTCAACAACATGTCCAGGGACCCCTCGCAGGAGGGTGGCGGCGGATTTGGAGGTGCTCCCGGGGCACGAGATACACATCGACCCGGCGCTGCTCTTCTTCATCCTCAAGGCGCTACGAGTCGAGAGAAAAACATACCCTAAGGCTACAATGCAGGCCCCCGGGCCCTCCAATGAAGAAGCCGGACCCCTCAAGGGCCCTCAACAACAGCCCATGTTGAGGGCCCCAAAACAATTGGGAGCCTTAGGGTAGGGGTGCTCCAAAACGGGTCCGGAGTTATGCATAGGAATATGGCTGTTGGTCAAAACCATTGGTATCCATTTTCGGGTAGGTGCGCCACCCATTTTAGAACCTATTTTAGTGGGGATTGGGATGTTCACTGGCAGACTGGGGGTACCGGATTTTGATTCATGACCATATGGGTGTTTCGTCTCCAAACTGGGTTGAGACATAGGTCTGGGTTTAGTTTTATATGGGACCCTCCCCAATTGTGTTGATGGGAGACAAATGGGTTTGAATTTCGAGAGTCTTCTCCAAGTGTTTTTAGTTAGGGAGATGGGCGTGAATTTGATTGGTCCCGAAATGGAGGACATCACTTTTTTGGTGGGGCTTTATGTCCACCAACTAACCATTTGAGAGGGTATTCCCGATTGAATTTCATAGCCATAATATGAATGAATACAGGAAATGATGTGTTGAATTTGAATGGGGAAGAAACACGGTAGTTTGTGTTGGTCGCTGTTTACTCCCGCAGCTGTTCTATTTCCTGCGTGTCTCTTTTGCTAGGGCGCCCATGCAAGATGAGGGCATTATTGTCTCTGATGCCTGCCACAGCTTTGTATTTTTCTTTCAGGCAAAACGCCTAAAGACGTGCGTTTTCCCCGCGGAACGCCACGGGTTCTCCGTGGTTTCAACGGCAGCGGGACCCTTCGAACGATTTTTGGTGCTCAGGTGCACCGCGACCGGATCCTCGAGGACACCACGGCGGCGCTGCAGAAGGCGACGCCCGAAGATCTCCGGCGCCAGCTGAAGGCGGGAGGATCGCAGAAAGCCGTCTTTTGTTGGGACCCCCGGAATGGTGGGGTTTTCCTTTTGGTTTGGTGGGAGTCCTTTTGGCTTGTACAATCAAATAATGACAGATCCACATAATAAGGATGTACTACTTTGTGAGTTCCCAACATGTCATCAGGTTTGAACAACATTGTTCGGGCCCATGTTGGAGGATCATTAATCATTCATTCATTCATTCATTCATTCATTCATTCATTCATTCATTCATTCATTCATTCATTCATTCATTCATTCATTCATTCATTCATGCATCATGCATCATTCATTCATTCATTCATTCATTCATTCATTCATTCATTCATTCATTCATTCATTCATTCATTCATTCATTCATTCATTCATTCATTCATTCATTCATGCATTTGTTTCATTCATTCATTCATTCATTCATTCATTCATTCATTCATTCATTCATTCATTCATTCATTCATTCCATTTCATGTCACTCCATTTCATGTCACTTCAGTTCATGTCATGTCATTTCATTTCTGTTCATTTCATTTTATTTCATTTCATGTCATTTTCATTTCATTCACTCATTTCTTTTGGTGGAACATATCATGTCATTTGCACTTGAATCTTTAGCCTCGTGGAGAGACCCCTTCAATCGCAGCTATGGTTCACGGAATCCCTCTAGACTACTAGCTTGGTTGGATGCTAGTGGCTAGATCCAACTCTGGTGTAGCTGGCTGCGTGGTTGGATCTTGAGTCTTAAACTTGTTTGGGATGTGTGTGTTTCCCACTAACCAACAAAGAGTCAACAAATCTCTGCGCAGGGGGTAACAGCCACCAGTGGATCAACCGTAGGCAACCAGTGTACCAGTGGAGCCCCAACAAAGGTTGATTTTGAAATGGACCTGAAAGGCAACAAATAGTTTTTGTTTGGGCATCCCTGGAGCCAGTTTTCTCGGGACGAGTGGACCCCAAACTGCACGTCTGCCATGACCCCATTGGTTTTACGTGGGTCAATGGCACCCTCGGATTGTGGTCTGGGTTTCGCGAGTCCGCTTTAAGTGGTCAACCTGCGAAGGGTTCCTGTCCGCCAGGGCACAACTGGGAGGTAGACCTACGCCACTGCAAGAAACAAGCAAGATGAAACCCAAAAGAGAGGTCCCAAAAGGGGGATGAACAGCTAAACATGGCGTTTTTGTTTTGGTTCCACGGTCCACGGTTAATCCGAAGGAGGGTTCGCCTTTCGAGGAAATACTGGGTGTGTCTTTTTGAGGGTGCTTTTTTTGTAGTTGGTTTCAAGGGAAAGCAAAGGGTGAAACCACCATTTTGGGGTCCCCTCACTTTTTGGCACACTCACATAAATGTGTCTGTTTCAAATGGCCACTGGCACTGCGCAGCCAAGGTGGTCTTTGAAGGCTGCTTGGCTGGCAACTGGTGGGCCGGGCTTTGCCCAATCGTGGGAAAACTACGATAGGCCAAGCTAAGCAGGTGCTTTTTTTGGTGGGATTGTGTATTTGTGTGGAGTCAAAGAGCATCTTTGTGAGTGCGGTACTTGAGAAAGTAAGGGTACAACTCTCCATCGTGGGCTTTGCAGGCCCAAGGGCTTATCGTGAACTTGTCGTGTCTTTAACGCAGTGCACCTATTCCACAGGCCCTGGATGATGCATGAGGGTTGTTGATCATGGGCATGCCTTATGGTTAGACTCTCTGTTGTCAGTGAACATGAGGGCACTGGCGTCAATTGTGGTTTGAATGTTTCCTTGGAGCGATCCTTGATGACAACACAGAGGACTGGGTGATCCCTGTGACATATGAAGATGTATCGATTTTAAGCAGCAAATAGATAGTTTCATTTTAAATTGCTTTGTGAAAACAAAGGGACCCTCAAAGTTGCAAAGAAAGACACACAACAAGGTTTTGTCGAACCAAATTGTACAAGGATCCTTCCAGCCAGTTGGATTGCTTTTGAAGCATCAGGTCCAATCCTTGCCCGCCGGCATCCCTAGACATGACTGTTGAGCATAGAAGTTGAGGGCCGCTTTCCGCCTGGCATTCCACTTCAAGCGCCACAGCGCATGCAGGACAGGAATCCCATCGTATCACATATGTCGGGGCCTGCTTTCCACAGCCATTTCTTTGCGCGTTCCAAGCATGGACCAGTCTATATAAAACTGACCACATCATGAACACTTCAGCGTTGCCCCCCTGCAATCCACCACGGAACCCCAAAAAGGCGTCCCTCAAAGGCGATGCCTCTAAAGAGCAGGTAATTGAATTTCCAGTTTCAGAAGTCGCTCTCGCAGGTGAGCAGGGCGTCGATGAGGGCGGCCTAGCAAGGGAGTTCTTCCGGCTTCTGAGTGCCAAGGACTGCCCAAGCTTGGGAGACTGGGGTGGGCCCCGGTGAACCGCCTCGACTGGTATGGCCCGGATAAATCAGAAGCTGAAATTGACCGTGGATAGGGGTGGCCCCTTTGGGGGATACACCCATATTCTTGAAAAGAGCTCTTGTGTTTACTAGCAGGAATAGACAACAAATTGACAAAGGAATAATACAGTTGGCGCACCAGCGGCCTGGAAATTTGGCTTTGCTGACATGTGTTGGAGAGGTCAGGGGTTTACTTGTGCTATGTTGAACGCCCAACTCAGCTGATTTGAACTACTGACTGACTGTTCTCCCAGGAAATGAATCTAGCAAACGGCGTAGCTGCGCATTTTGTAGGCACCTGTTCTTCCCCCTGTAGGTTCCTTTTTTAGTACTCTAGTATCCTAGAAAGGTGGATCCACAGAAACCGCATTCAAACCGTTTCCAAAAAGGGTGGACCCCCCCCCAAAAGAAAAAACCGAAACACCAAAAGCCCACCATCTAAGAAGGATGGTCGTTTCTGCGGGTTGTCTCTAGGGATTCCGAAAAAATGGCTTGGTTCGGGAGTCGGAAGCCATCGCTGGACGACACATCTACCTCCGAGCTCTGCAGGTCTTCACCACGGAGTGTGGGCTCTTTGACCCCGTGGTGGCGCAGAACGCCCGAGCCCGGGCCCCGGGCCCCGGGCCCCGGGCCCCGGGCCCCGGGCCCCGGGCCCCGGGCCCCGGGCCCCGGCACGACCCGATGGCCGTAAGAACATCTGTTTATCTGTGATTCTGGACGTCATATGTGGCTCAAAGGAAAGGTACCGCTCTTGCGCGCAAACACCCGCACATGAGAAAACGAGACACAATCAAACACAATCGTGAGATAGTCATCTGGCTGTGGCTCCAAAACAATGCACCAAAATGGCACCTTGGTAAATGAAACCAAAGGCTGAAGCCTGCGGTTTGCCCTGGCTCTGTAATTTTGAGCCACACCCATGTCTCCGAGTAGAACCAATGTTTTTTCGTGAGTCTCTGAAGTGGACCTTCCTCCTCTCGCCATTCCACCTGAGATGAATCAGTCAAGGTGCTTTGGTTCAACTCCAGCTCCGCCAGAGAGTCCACGGACTTTTGGCTGGCCGGTGTGATCCTCGGGCTTGTGGTCTACAACAACATGCCGGGCCTGGATGTGCGCTTCCCGCCAGTGGCACGGGTCTTAGGGGCACTTGAGATGCATTGACGAGCTCTTCGCATGTCTTTTCCTTGGTCATCTTCTTTTCACACTGCAACATGTCGTGGATGTGTCTTTGCTTGAGGCTACTGGGAGAAGGAACATGCACATTCCCTTTTTGGGACTCCCCTATTTTCCGACGATCCCATATTTGCTTTGAGGGGTCATCGGTCAAGTGTGCAAGGGCGAATCTTGGGATGAGCAGGATGAGCCCAAGGACGTGGTGGAGTGGGTCACCAAACAAGGATAAAAGAGCTACTAATAACGAAACATCAATTTAGTAGCGAAAGAAACACAACTAGTTGCATAAAAATCAAGCCATTAATTGCGTACAAACACAAGGACTCCTATAAAGCCTTACAAGAAGACTTACACAGACCTTACAAGAGTCTTACAAGCCATACTTTGCGTGTCGAATCCTCTTGCATGAGCACACAAGCCACAATGATACTACCAAGACCAGCTTCATACAAAACAGGATCTCTTTGCTGCTCAATTCTTCGGCATCTTGGGGGTCTTTGGCATGCCACTTTAATTCTAGCGAAAAGCCGGCCACATGAAACCGTCGCTGCGAGCGAGCACAACCAGGGCCCAAGGCTCCAAACGCGCCCTGGATGCTGATGATGCAGAGGGTCGCCGCCACTGGGAACGGCAAGCCCCCCTTGCCTCGACTCAGTCCGAAGCAGGTGCTATTTGCCTTTGACTCGGCACCCCTCTTGGTGCTGCTTGTTGCTTTTGGAGACGTGCTGAGAGAGTCGACCATAGTGGTTTTGTTTGGCATGTTTTGCAGATTAGGACACTCTTCTTTACTCTTTGAGAAGGCTTTCCCGCCGAGTTGGACGGCGGACACGATGTGTTTTGCCACATGTGCCGGGGGTGCGTTAAGACATGATTTTTTGGTCTGCAGCGGAACACGGATGGCAAACTAAACCAAGGGCTGTGCAGCCAGCGGCCATCCAAAAAGGTCAGCGTTTTGTGGCAACTCGACTCACTACATATATATATATATAGAGGGTAGGGTTGGGGGCAAAGTATCCTGACCCCAGTACGACAGGCCCAGGCCGAATAAGTCAATCAGGGCCCTCCTCTTCGAGGCACTGCCGTCTTCGGGTTTCGGAGGTCTTTAAGAAGGTCAAGAACGAGGCCTTGGTCTTGGAGGACTTGCGGCACGTGCACCCGGACACCTACCTGTCTCTGAGACTGGGAACGTAAGATCATGGCTTCGAGCCGTCAACAGATGAAACCACATGGGTGGGCAATTGGTTTGGTTTCCTGTGCTTTCCCCGGAGCCAAGTTTCCACCCTTGCGCCGATCAGGGCTTTGGAGCAACCCTGATGATGGGAGAAAGGATTGAAGTATGGAATTTTATGGGATCCGTTTCTAGCTATAGGGGTCTTTGGGACAGCCTTCAACAAGGGTTTCGGAGGGTTCCAGGGGGTTCCGGGGCTGTTTGGGATACATACCGCCTGGGCTGACTCGTTGTTTTTTGTGTTTTTTGTTGGGGGGAGGGGCGGGGGTGAAGGGCCCGCTTGCGCCTCGAGAGTTGGGCCTTCCAAAAAGTCTCGCGGCCAAGGAGGTCTCTGCTGTCCTGGGAGCCCGAGGAAGATCTCAAGGAGTCGGAGCTCAACGCCTTGCGCCTCGGAGAAGCCGAAGCCATCCCGAAGCCCAGAGGTTTTCATCAGACCTGTTGGAAGCTACGTGTAGATTTGGGGGGGGATGGTGCCCAACCCCAACCTCTGGGTATCTTTCATGTCAGTTTGTGACATCTGAGATCTTTGGGGGTTGAGGGTTAGTTGGCCAATTCTGAGGCCTGCTCATGGGTCGTTCTCAGCTGTCATAGATTGCTGGCATACCACGTGCTGTCCAGATGGGGCCATTGAAGCGCCGTGGGGAAATAGTCCACTTTTGGAGTGGGGCAAATCTCTGGAGTGTGCAGGCGCCTCAATGTAGCGCAAGATTTGGGATTTCACAATCTTTGGCGGGCTTTGCTCAGAGGGAAGTGTCGTTTGCGCAGCCAATCATAACAGCAGCTTTGTCTTGTGTTGCCGGGCGACCCAGTGCAACAAGCCGCACATTCGAGCCGGGCCCCACTGAGACAAGCCGCAAATGGGCTGATCAGTGGGGGAGTGACTGCAACTTGCAGCACTTGTTCTGGCACGGCGCGGCGGAACCAGAATTGAATTTGCAGGGCTTGAACATGTGAGGCTCCTTATTTATTCCTCACAGTCATGCAAGTGGGACAACCCAGCAACAGACGATTCAGCCAAAGCGTGTTTGCGGTGTGACGACGGTGAGGATGGTGTGGCAACGACATCATAGCAATAGAATGAACATAATAGTATTTAGTGTTTGATTTCGCGCCAAACACAGTGCCAGCTCAGAAGGTTATTGCTTGTAAAGGTTCCACCGCGTTGAAGTGCCCTTGATAGTATCTGTTTAATTCAGTTTGCGAGTTTCAACCTACAGGAGTTTCTGCAGGACATTGGCCAAACACCCCCCAAAAAAAACAACATTTATGTCCTTCCTGCAGTTTTTTTTTTTTTTTTTTTTTTTTTATAGACAAGGTTCGAGAACACCTTTTGTCTGGACTTTGTGATCACCTATGAGCTGAACGGCAAAACCGAGACCCGAGAACTGTGCGAAGGGGGCAAAGACCGCATGGTCTCCTACAAGAACCGTGAGGAGAGGGCGGAGCAAACACGTGATGCTTCAAGGGTCGTGCCAGCACGACGTTTACTCAGGCGGATGTGTAAACTGTGTTACTGGCTTATGCGGAGCTTGGACACTTTTGCGTGCTTGATCGCAACAGTTGCCCAATCAGGCTGGTACGCTACGCATTCTTGCCAGCTATAAACTTGTTTGGGCTCGCACATGGTGGGCGTCTAAAATGTTCCCCCACCAACCAGAACAGCGCCACCAGTCGATTGGACCCTCTTTAGTGGTATGGGATGGGGGGGAGGATCTGGGTTGGACTCGGGCTCCGAGCTCAGCTTGAATTACCCTTTCAGAGGAAAAGGCTAAGGATTTGATCCGAAATTTCCACAACCTTTTGACAAATTGACATTAAAGAACACCCCAAAACTTGCAAAATTGAATTTCCTATAGATCCGATAACTTTTGCCTCTGAGCGGGAAGGACTTAGACAAACTACCATTCAAAAGTACACGGCATTTTTGTTGCCGGAAAAGTGTGCTACAGTCGCGGTATCCTGAATTAGAAAAACAACGCCCCACCCCACTTACAAAAGCAGGTCCAACAATACTTTGTGCTGCACGTGCCCAGGTGCTCAAAATAGGGTTCTTGATTACTTGTTGCAGACATCTTGAGATGCTGGTGACATCTAGTGCCGCCTTCAAAAAGGGTCCACGGCTGGGACCGTTTCTACGCCTTGTGCGTTGTAGGCATGAGCTCCTGTTTCTGTGCCCGGTCGAGCGGCCAGCGGGGTGACAAGCTACCAAGCAAGGCACAAGGCACGGCAGCAGCAACAGCGACCGCAACAACAGCAGCAGCAGCAGCAGCAACACCAACACCAACACCAACACCAACAACACCAACACCAACACCAACACCAACACCACCACCACCCACCAACCAACCAACCAACCAACCACAACCACAACCACAACCACAACCACAACCACAACCACAACCACAACAACAACAACAACAACAACAACAACAACAACAACAACAACAACAACAACAACAACAACCACCAACACAATCCAAAACAAACCAAAACAAAGCAAAACAAAACAAAACAACGCAATACAAAACACACAAACCATAATAGCTTTGACATAATTGAGGAATCAATGATGCAAATGATAGAACACATGGCTTTGGGAAGGCTTAATTCCCAATTGAGAGTCGTTTATGAGGTCGACTCGGATGTTCAAGAATTCGGCTTACCCGACCAGTTGTTCTGTTTGCTGTACAAGAAGGAATGCCAGGATGGCTCTGGAACGTGGTTTCGCGGTGGCATTGCCAGCATGGCTCCTGTGGCACACCAATCCTGCAACTATAGTCATGAGTTTAAGTGCTTTTCGCGCGGGCAGCACTTGTTTGCCAAACAAAAAGTATCGCAAAGGGAGCGCGGGCTACGCAGGGAATACTGACTTGTCCTCCACCTTTGCACACCCAGCTGACCAAATTGTGAACACGGATTGACCGCTCACAGCCTCCACTTCCTCATCCACGGGGTCACTTTTGGAGTGGGATTCCTTTCTTGCAGCACAAGGCTTGTGATAAATTTAGGTTTTCCGATCAGGGATTAATGCAGCTGGGCCATGTTCAGCTTGCTTTGGCTCAACTTTGGGCGTCCTTGAAAAAGGCGTTTGGTTCCCATCCTCAAGGGTGCCAGTACAGTCGCAGTGAAGCGAAACCATCAGAATGGCTCACTTCCTCAGTTCATGGGCTTTAGTCACTTGTCACTTTTTTGGAAGGCCAGTTTTAGTGGGACACACAAAGTTTTGGCCCACGTTTTGTTGGCCCGATCGGAAAAGAGATGGCGGCCTCTCGCAGGAGTTTGTGCGGCTTTACTGTGAGTGGCTGCTGACCGAAAGCGTGGAGCGCCAGTTCGAGCCCTTCAGAGGCTCAGCTGACGGATGAATCGACGTACCTGAAGGATCGAATGATGTTTTTTTTTTTTTTTTATATGAAACCACTTTTTTTTGGGTAAACCACTTTTTTGGTTTGAATGCAGGTTTTTGGTCTAAACCAGTTTTTGGGGTTGCAAAGGTTCCAAAGGGCACTGGGATGGGCCCTCAGATTCTTGGCGTCCTAATTACAGGAGACAAGCCCAAATCAACCCTCCAGACCAACATCCTCTTCCCTGTCAAGGTTCATAAGGTCTAACTCACCACTTCTGGGCATGAACAAAATCCTCTGGGCTTGATTCACTCCCAAACCTGGTCCAGAGAGCTGAGAGCTGAAGCTTAGATCTATGACAACTTGTGTTCGGAGGGCTCCTTAGGGCTCTATCTTGGGGGGGTTTACCCTCCCTTTATCGGGGTTTCTTCGTTCCAGGGCTGAGTTTAAGAGGACCTGGTGTGGGCCGAATGCCTGCCACCCAGTGTAGGGTTTGTCAAGATATGCCACGTTTGCTTAGCTGAGTGGCAAGAGGAGTATCCTGTCCTTCACATCCAATGAGTGATCTCTTTTGCCCGGATCCCTTTGGATTCTGCGGGTCATGAACTTGATGTGCTGAGCACTTTGGATGCATGCCTTTCGGTTTGCCGCAGATTGTGGGCCGGGCGCGTCGCGACGATTCGAGCGCAAGCGACAGCCCTGTAGCCGGCAACGCCCACGTCTTTGGCAACCCTTCAGCCTTTGTTCGCTGCAGTTGCAACCACGAAAAAGGAATCACCTGAACTTTGGGTGCTCTTCGGATTGACCTCTGGCCTTTGAACATTTCTTGGCGTTTGCTGTCCCACGAGGCAGTCCAAGTTTGTTGGGGTTTAACTTTCTATCGGTACCTTCCCTATTATTTCCAGGGATCCTGCTTTTCAAGAAACCATCAAACACCCAGGGGAAACAGCCGGTTTTGAAAAGAGCGATGGTTGAAAAGAGTGGGGAGTCAACCGCTAGAAGCTTTGTTAATAGAAACAACCCAGGTTGCCAGAGGTGCAGCGTATCAGCCAGCCTTTCCGGTCCGCGCAGGCCCAAAGCCAATTTCAACAGACGCGCTCGAGAAGAGGAAAACATACAATTGACCCAAACGGGTCCCATGGTGGCCTGTCCATAAACCTTCTTCTATCATGGCACCGGCATAGAACAAAATCTGCGCAGTTGGAGTATATTTGCCTTTCCCTGCCCAAAGTAGCAGCCAAAAGTTGTGTGACCCTATTTCACCCAACTCAGCTTGTCTTAATGGAAATCCACTTGCTCAGTCGCACCCTTTTTGTGATTTTAGTTGGTAGGTTCCCCAAAGGCGGTTCGGGAACTAGTTACAGGCCTTACTTGGTCTTATTTCCAAGGCTTATTTCGCGGGCCTTTGCGGTAGGGTCCCCAAGTTGGCGCTGAGGAAAAGGGGTGCGCCGGGTCTGCGACTCGCCCCTCTTCAACGCCTTGCACAGTGCGGAGCTGGAACTCATCGTCTGTGGCGAGCAGGCGAATGGATTGGACCTTGGACTTGGTGTTGGACATTCGGGATGCTTCATAAGATTCGGGATATCCTTTTGAGGGTCTTGGGAACAAAAGGAAGCCCTTGCTAATTCGCACTCAGATTTGTGAAGGAGTAAATATTTGGAGGGTCTAGGAAAACAAAAAAAGACCTCGCTTTGCGAATATCTCTAAAGTTCCCTGATTCTTGTCAACACTAGCTGGTTCTCTTGGAAAGAGGAGGCCACCTCTACGCATTGGACATGTTTTTCTCGTTTTTTTTGGGGGAGGGGAGGCTTATGTTTGTCCCAAAAGCCCGGTGTGTGAGGCCTACAGTCCCCTAAATTCAGCTACGTCCGGTACGCAAGAGTTGTTGTTAACTACATGTCCATAGGTGTCCTTTTTGGTTGTTTTGGTGGAAAAATAGAGGACGATTCCTGGTTTACCTGGTAGTCATCTACCAAGAACCCATCTATTTGCCCTAAATGGACACCTGTGTACATGCCAGTGTTTGTGTTCCTTTGTTGCAGGCCCATTCCCGAAGCAGGCAGCCAAAAATGAAACTGGAACGTCGCAGGATCTGGACTTTGCGCAGTTGCGGAAGAATGCGCACTACGACGGGTTCCAGGACGTTTGTTTTTGGGTTGTGTTTGTGGTGATGGAATCTTGACTTGAACCCTAAGACCCGCGCCTGTTTAGGGGCTGGGCTTAGACAAGTGTTCCGCAGCATTGTTGTCCTCTTGTTGGCGCAGCAAGGGATTTGCGAGTTTGCCTGCTGACTGACAGGCATGTCATTTTTGACACAGTGCTGATCAGCGAGGCAGCCATCCGCTTTAGTGTCTCACGGCAACAGCAGATCTGTCCAACTAGTTTAGCGACACATGAATCTCAAAATGTCCGGTTGAGGAGTGTGTCAGGCTGTTCCGTAAGTCTACACATGAGATTTCAACTATTAACTTGACACGTGGAGCTTTCTGCCACGTGGTTCCCTGTGTTTTCTTAGCTGGCTGGAGCGGTGATTGGCACGTTGCGTGGACCTAGACTTGCGCCCAAGAGCGGTCACGCGTTGTGCTTACTCAGCAAATCCCCCACAAAAACGGCGCTCTAACTTTCTAGGGAAAACAGTCCCGATTTATGCTACAAGATTCTGATTTGTTGGGAGCCACGTCGGCTCAAGATAGGATATACGCATTGATGCGCTGTGTTTGGGGTTGGTTGATAGCCACCTCGAATCCAGTGATTACAGCGGACAGTTTTAGCAGGGTCAGAGAAAGGGTCATTGAGGATAATGACACGGAAGTTTGGTTTGGGTTGGTATTTTTTGCCCTTTGTGGAGTGGTTTTAACGGGAAACTGAAAGGAACCCCCCTATTTTTGGAGGTCTCCTATTATGACACCCCATTTCTGTCCCAGGAAAATCCAAGAACAAACCCGAAGCGATTCGCCAACTCGAGCCTTTGACAGAAGCCTTAGACCCGAACAGCACCAGGAGGATTCCGGGTACATCAAGTCCTTCTGGGACTTGTTGCTGAAGCTCCTTGGCATGAGTGTGTCTAGGGGACATCAAGATGGGAAGAGTTCACGGAATGTGGACCAACTGTTTTGGTCGAGTTGCAACAGCAGTAGACTGTTGGTGCTCCGGATTTGGCGGAGTGCTTGGAAAACAGGTTGAAAGATACTCTCCTGTTTTTTTTTTTTTGTGACTCGCATTTCTTATCGGCCGGATAGGGCTAAGTCCCTTGAATCCTCTCTGGGCACATAAGTCCCTCGAACCTGATAATGATTGTATACCGTTGTATGCCACTGATGAGTACAGCCCGCCCAAGCAAAAAAGAGAGAACAAAACAAAGACTTTTGGAGGTCCCTCCCCTGGACCCCCAATTGCTTAAGCCAAGGTGGTCCTGCTCCCTCTCCTGGCCAGAGGGAAAGTAACAGGCATGTGTGCCTGGAGACTGCCATGAGAAATAGCCTTGGATTGCTGATTTGTTGGAGACCTGTTATCACAATCCTTGGAACTATGAAAGACGTAGCATTGGAGGAAGTTTTGGCTCTAGGGGGGGGGGGGCAGGTTGACATTAATCAGGGGATGATCAATCAGGTTCTAGCATGACTTTAACTTCAATCAATGGCTTGAGAACATGATAGCATGACAACATGATAACATAACATAGTTGAGTGTATGGCTGTGGAAGGACACCAGAACGAATCTCTGATGTTCCATCTGGAATGCATCATGTTGTCCATGCTTTGCATGGAAGCTGACTTCTTTCCGGGACTACCGGATTTTTGGACGAGATGATCACAACTCCGCTTGAATCATCGTGTGTATGCATTGCATATGTGACACCATGCAACCATGTCTTGCAAGGTTTGCCTTGGCGTATTGCCTTTGTAGTTCTCGCTAGTTTGTTTGTGGCCAACGTTCAGGTCATTGGTGATATTGACCGCGTTTCTATTATAATTGCTACAATGGGCAGACATTTACCCCGGCCATCATAATGTTCATGTGGATACTGCAAGATCTGTTGAAAGAGCTGATGACTCTTCCAGGGTATTCAACGTCGTTTCAACCAGCGTCATGAGATTGCGCTGTAAAATCACATAAGCGCGATGACTTCCTGACTTGATCTGCTTCTTCTTTCTCTTCTTCTTCTTCTTCTTCTTCTTTTTGTTCTTCTTTCTCTTCTTCTTCTTTTTTCTTCTTTGTTGAGGGGGGGGGGTCGGGGCGAGCAAACGCCAACCGCTGTTGCTCCTTTGCTTTGTTGTTTATGTTTGTTTCTTCCTTGCTGTAGTTCTTCCAAGGTTACATACAAGGGAGCCTCCCTGTGACCCTGGGCTTTCGCAGGTTCGACTTGGGCCAGAAGAAGCGGTTCCTGTCCTTCGTCACAGGCAGCGACCTGGCGCCGGTGGGCGGTCTGCAGGAGCTGCAGCTGGTGATCCAGCGCAACGGGGATGAGCCCACCGAGAGGCGCCCGAAAACAGCCCGTGCGACGAAAAAACGCCCGCGCGTAAGCGCGCGGGGTTCCACGTGCGTGCGTTGTGTGCGTTGCCGGGGGGGGGGGGTTCCGTGCGCGTTGCGTGCGTTGCAGAGGGGGTGCATGGTCAATTTGTTGGCCGGGATGTGATGGGATCGGCTTTAGGAACAATAGTGGCCCAGTGCCACCCCCCCCGATTGTCTCACAGCAGTCATGGCAGAATGACTTTATCGCAAAGCATGGGTTGCTCCAACTAGAGCGTGGGCTGTGAAGTTGTGCCCGTAAAGGTGGGGTCCTGTCGGTTGCCAGGATTTCCCAGAGAGTGTGTCTTGGAACGTGGACATTAACATTGTGGCGCTCAAGGTTTCTTCCGTGAATATGCGTCCTTGAGGTTGGACACATGTATTAGCGCTTGGTATTTTGCAGTATGTTAGATATTATATGTATACATATATATGTATGCACAGGTGGTCGGATATACATGTATGAATATGTGTGTATACGCATATACATATGAATAAATCTGATTTGTCCAGGCCCCCTGTCTAAACAAGTTCGCTTTCAGCCAGGCTTCCCACTGCTCATACCTGCTTCAACCTCCTGCTCCTGCCGGAGTATGCGAACTCCAGCAAGCTCGAGCGCCTGATCACCACTGCCATGCACAACGCGGAGGGCTTTGGCTTGGAGTAAGGACGGGAGTGCCTGGGACACAGACTGACAGACCCCGGAGCTGATGTGGTATTTGTTTTGCCTTTGCTTCCTGTGGGAGGAGTGCTTCCCTGAAACTTCCCGGTTAAAACCAACCAACAGATGGTGCCTCTTGCTTCGGGAGTGAAAGTCCGGGGGGCACCTTTGGTCTATTTTTGTATTTGGTCCGTTTCATGTGATAGGGGGTCATTGACTGTATTATATTGTTAACCATATATATATATATCCACTTAACACAATATGGTATCATATTTGTGACTGAAGGCCTTTTTTGTCGTTTGCTACTGGGCTCGCGAGGGTTTTTGGGCTTGTCGGAGGGACAAACTGGCAGGCGACCTCACCGACCGCCAGCTTGTGACCTCAGGACAACATTCTTCGTTTGGACTTCTGAATGTGGGTCGATGGCCTATGATTCTTCCAAGAGATAGCACACAGCGTCGATTGGTTCATTTGCTGCGCCTCCGAATTGGGCTGCGCCCTGTTTTGAGGACACAGCTCATAAGCGGGATTGGACGTCAGCAAATCGTCAGAAACTGGCCTCCAAAAGGAATCGTCCCTATTGAGGGGCGAGCGGTAAGATAGCCAACCTAATGTCTTGATAACCCACCTAATGTTTAGGTTTTCTAAATCATTGAAGCCACTAGAAAGCTTTGCCCGACAGTGGAATGGCTGTAGCGTTAGACTAGACGTGAAATATGTGTTGTTTCAATCCTGAAGCCTGAAGCACACATAGGAGCGGATGAATAAAGACAGATCAGATTGAATTGCGCAAATGCTAGGGCCAGAGAAGATGAATCATGATAGCTTATTTAATGGGCCAAGTATAAACACCTGACCTGCCAATGGACTCCATATCTCCAAACAGCATGACTCGTTTGACACGGGTGAGGTTATTGGCTCTTGGTTTGATGTGGATCCTGACAGCTAAGGCAGCAAATCAGCTTTGTGTACAAGGCTTTGCCAGTTGACTACCGCATGTCAGCCTTCTTCCTCTTTGTACACAACTTCATCGAGACCTACGACCTACGGCGCTGCTAGCGGCGTAGCGAGAATTGGCCAAAGTGCCTCTTGGAGCCAGGCAAAGCCTGCGCAGAGAGAGAGAGAGAGAGAAAGAGCACAGGAAACCCGAGTCTTTTCGTTTTGTCAACATGGCTCGGGCTACTGTTTTTTCAGCTGCCTTCCTTTACACGGATCTTGATGTGGTGTTTTTTGAGGGGTCTGCAATCTGTACCAGAGCGCTACATTTTTCTTGGTACTTGCTGGCTCACCACGGCTGGTTCTAGTCCCGATGCATACTCAGACTCTGAGTGATTTTCTCATGGCATTTGCAGAGTTTGTCCTTTAAGAGATTGGCCAGATAGCAGGGAGGGACCCGAAGAATGCACTTTCTGCGCTATACCTCGTTACACACCTCATGGCATAGTCCTTGCATATCTCGTTACACACCCAACCCCTGCGGAGGTGTCAAGCGCTGTTTTCCCCCTACATACCTACTGAACAAAGACCCCCATTACATGCCTCCAAAATCAGATTCGTACCGCGTGGCTCGTTACGAACCCACAAAATATCATACCCATGTCACGATGTCCCGACCTCACTTGCGTAACCGCGTCGTACGGTAGGTGTAGTGTCCTTAGTCTCGGGGCCGCTGTCACTGGGAAGGAGGAGATCAGACATGTGTATCCATTTGGAGTCTGCATTTGCAAGACAGACCACATTGTGAAACTGACAGTTGCAGATGCCGAACCCCAGCCAGCGGCCTCTTGGATGGCCGCGTAGGGCCGTTTGGGGCTGAAAACAACCACCCATTGGCCGATTGGCATGTTCTGAGCAGGTCACTTTGCGACACGTAGATCTGTTGCTCTTAAAAGGGGCCATGGACCTCCGATCTTTCCACCAATTCGCATGTCATTAGCTTGAAGATTCAGCCCCCCCCTTTGATCCTGCGTGGGGCCACTGCCTCTTTCTCGGTGCTACAAGCAGATTATCGACTCCAACTTGCTCTGCCCTCAACGATGGGATCCGATTTTCCCTGACTCGCATGTGCATGGGGCATGGAAGTTAACATTGTAAACTTCACCGAGCTCAGCATCTCATGTTCGCAGCACACGCTTGACTCTGCTGCACGCTTCAAATCACGAGATCATGTGCAACACTGGAACGCTGCGCTTTGTCCGGGACCCAGCAGTGGTTCACAATTCTGCAAATTAAAGCGGTTCTGTGCTGTACGCAAGTCCGTTGGCATCTTGCTCACCACGCTGTCTTCACATGCTGCCATTGCTCAGACCGACACGATAAGGAACTTAGGGACAGCCTTGCAAACCGAATATTCAACCATAGAAATGCTAGACCCCCAATTGGATTGGGTCCTCTCTTGTAGCAAGTTGTTTCCTAATTCAGGATCCTGTGACTTTTTTGGGTCCTCCAATGTGGCAAGGTGTTTTGCCGGAGAAAAACAAAACCATGACGAATCAAATCCGGGCAATACAAACAGCTGGCCAAACAACTCGGCAAAAACATCGGGCAAAGACAAAAGAACAACCATTAGGAGTTCCTTTTTGAAGTGGTTCCCAAATCATCAAATCTGGGATAACTTCCTTACACAAAGGTGCGGGCAAACAATCACATACAGGGGTTGCCCGCAACAAGAGACCCTGATTGTCTGTAGATAATGTGAGTGTTTGTTTTGGGGTCCTCTTTGGTGTCCAACTATTTTGGGGGTTGCTGGAAAAACCATTCTTCCCAGCTAAATTAGAATTGACAATACTGAAGTGCTGGGAAGCTGAGAGTTCTTCTTGGCAATACTAAAGTAAGTACGGGGAATTTGAGAAATTGTCTTGGCAATACTAAAGAAAGGCAATACTAAAGTACGTACTAGCAAGTCCAAGTCCCACCAAGACCCCCAGGAGTTTCACTAAAGCGGGTGTCCCGCTGACTATTCCGGGGGGGAGAGGGTTCCACACTAGCTGACAGCGGTTTGGAAGATTCGCAGGCCCTTTGTCAGTTCCATTTTGTCGTTTGGCCAGGTGCGCGAGCAGGCACGAGCTGAGATGAGAACAAAGAAAATGGCTGAGCTCGAAGATCGAGGCCTTGTTTTCGTTCCCGTGATACATACTGCCGCCTTCACAGGGGGTCCGAAAGGGGGGCATGCTTCTGACTGATGTAGGGAGCTGTGCATGTGCCACATTGCAACATGAATGTGCCAACAGGGAGCTCAAGCAGAGTGACAGCCAGCAACAACAAAGTTGAACTTTTATTAGCCAAGCCGGTCAAGAAGTGACAAACACAGGGCAATTGCCCTATGCTGCATCTCTTAACTCTTTTTTTCATGTTACTTCTTGATCGATGAGTCACGACGGAAGGGATGCATTTGGTTTTTTTTAGATGCCCGATGTGACGGTGAAAAGCAGGTCGTCAAAATCCAAGCACCGAGTTGCCCATTGATGTCATTTACTGTAGAATGCAACCAGGGGCAATTGGCATGCTGCATGCAGCTTTGGCTCGGTGAAGACATTACTCTGACTTCTGAGTATGAAATCTGAACATATATATATATATAATGTATATATCTACCCCCTGAAATGTCCTCTTTTCTTTAAGAATTAAATGTATGACTATGGCCACAGAAAGATGTTCACACGTGGCACAGTGTAGCTGGCTGTGTTGGATGAGCGAACGAGCAGACGACGGCCATCTGACCACAAACCAACACATAAATGAGCATGTGAAAGGCTTCCAACCGTGAGATAGCGGCTATCCCCAAGTTCAGAAACACCCGTTCAGCAAACTATGCCTTTGGACAAATCTGGAGGGTCGGAATCATCAGATCTCCAATATTGTCTCGTATCATTTCCACTTAGAACATCTTGGGACGGGGAACTGCCCCTGCTTTAATGGAGTTTCTGTATGCGCTGATTCTAAAGTGAGCATTACTCGAAGGAGAGGCAGTATGAAACCAATCTCGAGACCTGGATTTCCACTGTAGCTACACCGCATTGATCGAGACATTGTGCAAAGCTGTGGCGCTTGTGGTTGTCAAGGGCAAATTCAGCAGGCAGATGACTTGTTGTTGCTGGTTCTGCACCAAGCAAGTGTTAACCCGAGGGCAAGCAATTGCCAATGCCGGCTGAAGTGTTCGGACCAGGAACGCGATTCCCTTTCCCACTTTTCAGGTGTCCAGGTTCTGTTATGTTCTGTTATTTTTGTACTCCCAGAGCTGCCATCAAGCCGTCTCAAGACAAGCTTTGAAAAAGACACACCTTTGACCGCAAGATGTGCTTGCCATGACTCATGGACGACGCTGAAGCAGCGCCGCGGAGGCGCGACGCTTGGGGAAGCGAGGCAGTATGCAGCCAGCTCCCCGAAGAAGTTGCCGAGCGGAGTGAATTTCTCACCCAGACGCTCCCGATTTTTGTTGGGCCCTCAAACAGCCAGGCTTTGAGGCCCAAAATGTCCAATGGAGGGTTTGCAGCTTCCACTAGAAGCCCTAGGAGCGTCTGGGTAGGTTGGCATCATGAGTTCTCCACTACAGCTTTCCGGGGCAAGCGCTTCGAAGAGGCAGCTGGGAGACCTTCGGTCAGCTGTTGGTCACAGTTGTGGGCGCAAAACCACATGCTGGTGAGTGCATTTGTTGCGCTCGGAGGTCAATGCCGCGTTTTCACCGCAGTATTCAAGAGGCTTCCATCCGAGGTTTCACTTCATGAGTCGAAATCAGATCAACTAGCCTCACACATATCTTGCTCCACCCGACCTGCCACAAAACCTTACCCCTTACTCAGTTCTTCTACCTCGCCCATTCTGAACCTCGCCCGAACTTTGTCCTCTCGCTCCGCGTCGCTGCATCCTGGCTTTGCCCGCACTTGACCTCCTTGACCGACAGTCTGACCCAAGTCTCGTCGAATGAGGGCGCCCCTCAAAATGGTCTGTGTTTTTATGTTGCCAGCCATCCAAAACGATCCAGACAGGCTCCGAACATGACTTGCCCTTTGTCTCCATTTCCCGGGGCTTCCAGGCCAAAGAGTTGGCATGTGGCTCCGCACTCGGCTGGCCGCCTTCGGTGCTCCAAAGTGTCCTTGGCCACCCCCTCGCATGTTCGCCCAGGCGCAGCTTCCAGCGAGGCCCCGCAGCGCAACGCTTGCTGGCGGAGAGCGAGTCGCCGAGGCTTGGAGAATGGGAGAGGCGGCCGCAATGCCATTCGAAGATGGCTTCTGTACTGGCCAGGGACCACGAGATTGCATTCCGCAAGGGTCGTGTATTATTTGTTTCCCTTGGTGCAGTCTTAGAGCAACTGTAAGAAGTCACCGCTTCTCGGTGCAGCTGGAGGGTCCACAAGGCTAAACATCCGATCAGAGGGAGCCATGGCCCGGGAGTTTAGACCCGGGACCAGCGAGGGCAGTCCTCAGATCTCCCCTTGTTAAACACAACGTCAGGAATGAAGTGATGTTGCTTGTGGTGGACACATCGGGAATCCAGATTTTGTGGTTTTGTCAATGGTGTGAATCATTGGGTTTGAGACTACCGCAGTTCGTGATGCCAAGGCGGTTTCTTCAAAGTGATCATGTTTCCAGGGCTTTATATTAAACATTGTTGACAATATGTGTGCATCAGGTTCCCTCAAAGTGATTTCCCAACACATTTAAGCGTTACCATGATTGGCCCATAGCAAGCTAGCGCAAAGGGGGGGGTTTTCATGTTCATCAATTTCGGGCCCGTTTGCAGGTCCAAAACTGCGGATGCCAGCCAGATTGCGAGCGCTAGCCAGAGCACTGCATCTCGGCGTGAAGGGGTGTGTCTCCAGCCCCATCCCCCTCTCCCGAACACTTGTGCTGCCTTAAAGGGGGTTCGCCTCCTGGAAGATACCTGGGAATCCCAAGGTGTGTAAAATTTCCGCCTTGTGAACGAAAACTGCTTTTTCAGTCTGGGAACATGAATTTCTGCCTCCAGGCGTTTTTGGGGGAAACTGACTTTTTGCAAGGGCAAGCTGGTCGACTGATTTTTACCAACGGCGTTTTTCGCCAATCAAACGGCGTTTTTGGCCGTTCACAGCAGTCCTTGAATATTGACGAATTGCTCCAACGGCGTTTCGGGGGACAAAAAGCGTTTTTTTGCAGCAACGGCGAAAAATAGTGCAATTTCAATCAGCGGCAGAAATTCTGCACCGCCGGGCTTTCCAGGTATGCGAAGATGATGGATTATCATTCAGCCATGGGCTTTCGCGAATTGCCCTCCAAGCAAACACGGTGCTTCCCAAAACGCGACCCCTCAACCCCCAAAACGGGGATTTTCCAGGTTCCGAGAAGGGGATCTGGGCGCGCCTTAGGAGCCGCCGCGAGCCGCGAGCTCTGCCCAGGCGAGATTCTCTCGCGAGCGCCTTTGGGCTTGGGTGTAAGCAAGGGGACAAATCCGTTTCCCCCAACCCCCCCAAAAAAACTTTCGAGCTATTGTTTTACTTGCAGGGAAGTTAAAGGAACTCAGCCACTGTTTTACCTTTCACAGGAACCCTGCAACTTTTTGGCTGGTGGTCCAGGCCTGCTTTCTTGCATGCGTCGTACAGGTGCAGAGCGCGTGGCAGTCATTATACAGGTAGCCAAGATGCTGGGCGTGATGAGTGGGGACGCTGCCCAAGGCAAGTGAGCTCCTGCTTCTTGTTATTCTTTCGTCTGCCAACTGCTTCCCACTTAACACGGAAAGGTCCCTGTAGGACGAGGGTAAGGACCTTTCGTTTGAGCTCTTGCAGGAGTAGAAAGTTATCACCCGGTGCGAGTGGAAATGCTGGCGACGCCCCAAGCTTCTGGCCGTTGGTGCTTACCGTTTGTCCACATCTTTTTGTTGCCTTTGGGAAGCTGAGAGCCATTGTCTTGTGAGGCACGCGGCAATTCTGAATTCTCTTACCCAAACGCTCCTCGAACTTCCAATGGAAGACCCAGACCCTCCATCCAGAGGGCTTTTGGGGTCTCAAAGCCTGGCTGTTGGGCCAACAAAAACAATCGGGAGCGTCTGGGTAGGGAAAATGGGCATCAACAAGCAGGGCTTCTTAAAAGATACATTTTGCCCAATTGAAACATGTTGCTTTTTCCACCCAAATAAAGGGACACCACCATTTACAAGGCAATGTTCAGGTGTATAATGTAAGGATCCCTGAAAAGCCCAGGGCTTGTGCACATCTGGGAAGAACTAAAGCTGAGGGCGATTCGAGCGTCCTGAGGACATGAGGCGCGGGGTGCTGCAGCGGCACTCCGCTCGGCCGAGCGGAGAAAACGAGCAGACTAGCAAAGCACGAACGAAGAAAGCGGAGAAACTAAGCAAAACACAGACGCAAAGACAGAAAAAGAAACAGAAAAGAAAGAAAGAAATACAGAAAGACAACATGAAAACAAAGACAACTAAAGACACATAAGTAATATTAAGATACAAAGCTAGAATGACATAGGTAAAGAAAGACACGATGAAAGACAGAAAGAAAGAACAAAAGAGCAACCACACAAGCACACAAACAAACAAACAAACAAAAACAAACAAACAAACAATTCAACAATCAATCAATCAAACAAACAAACAAACAAGCAACCAAAGCAAAGAACAGTCAAACAAGCAAACACAAATAAACAAACGAATCAACATGCAAAAGGCAACACGGCAAACAAAGCAAGCAAGCAAACTAGCAACAACAATAGTAGGGCAAACACAAGCAACCAAGCTTACACACACAAAGATCAGAACAATCGAACGCAGTCAACTAAGCAACAATTTTGCAGACACGCAAACAGGCAAGCAAGCAGTCAGGGAAACACGCAAACAGACGATAAAACAACTAACAAAGCGCATTAAACATGAACCTGACACACAGACAAACAAACAACAAACATACAAACAAACAAAAAAAACATGCAAGCAAACAAACAAACAAGCAAGCAAGCAAGCAAGCAAGCAAGCAAGCAAACAAACAAACACACAAACAAACAAACCAACCAACACACACAAAACCACACAAAACACCACACACACAGCAACAAACAAACAATCAGTCTAACACACGAACCAACGAGCAAGCAAGCCAGCGAGCGAGCGAGCAAGCAAGCACAAACGACACATGTGTATGGAAGTCCGGGGTACCTCCGAACTTCGGCACGGAGCCCTTCGAATTTCACGGGCGAGGACCGCTGCGTGCAGCTCGAAGCTGAGCTTGAGCGAGCGCTGCGCGCCAATGAGCTTCTGAGGCCGGATGCATGTTTTGTCTAAGGGTCGCCTCTTTGGGGTTGGTTTACCCTCCCACCCTTTTCACATGGAGGCTGACGTTGGGGGTCCTGACAAAGGAACCGGGTCCCTGTCAGGTTTCATGTTGATTGGTGGGTCAGGAACCTCATATGTGTGGCAAGACTTTGTAAGTTCGGGGATCCGAAGCCTCCTTTAGAAGCCGAATGTGGAAGGTTATACAGTTATACCCCTAGCGCCGAAACCACAAAAACAAACCACCAGAGCTGATCCAAAGGAAGACCATCCATGGGGGTACCCCTATTTTGACACACCAAGTTGGGCTTGTGTCAAAATCCGGGGTCGGGGGGAGTGGGACGATTCACTCGTGTAAACCATCCCAACTACCCAACTATGCAATGACTTGGGTTACCAGTATAGTAGATTCGGGCTTGTCTACTACATTGGGGTTATCTTCTCCTTTCTGGATGCACTTCAGGAACCAACCACAAGCCTTCGGCCACTTGGCACCGCTCAGTCTCACTCCCCGAGTTCCGTTTCGGACTTTAAACCAAACAGGTCACACCGCCGCGAGTCGCCCTGGCACGAATTCCGCCTCCTGTTTGCACAGGTCACTGGCCAACGAAATCAGCGCATGGTAGCAAACAACTAATCAAATAGAAACTCCACGAACTAATTTGTTTTAGGTAAGTTTGTGTCACGGCATCTACAAAGGTCAACATCCATCAGGAAAGGTTAAAGTCTGAACTGTGACAACATCCTGTTCAGTTTCAAGTGTGGCGTGTGTATTATCATTCATTGTGCCAGCATGCGTGCAGCGGTCGTGGATGCGCGTGGGCGTGGGTGTTATTACTTGTACCAGCATGCGTGCATGCGTGCAGCGGTGGTGGATGCGCGTAGGCGTGCGTATTCTCAATTGTTGCGCCAGCATGCCTGCAGCGGACGTGGATGCGCGTGTGTATTCTCATTTGTGCCAGCATGCATGCAGCAGTCGTGGATGCGCGTGGGCATGTGTGTGTAAACATTTGCGCATGCTGGGCCGTTATGCGCGGGCGTGTGTATTATCACTTGTGCAACTTAGCCTCATGTGTACAGACTCCGAATACCCAACAAATGTCAAAAAAAAAACATGAGAAATGCACGAAACAATCAGGTTCCTGGCGGCGGCACCAGCAACAAACATGGACGTTGTTTGGCCTATCCACTCAGGAAGTCAGCAGTTACTAATGTCCTCCTGTGGTGGAGGTTTTAGCAACATGTCGGGGGGCGAATGTTAGAGGATTCCTTTAGATGGGGTGATGTTTGCGGTTTCCAGGGTTGTTTCTTGCGGGCTTCTTCAAGAAGACAATCTGAGAAGCCTTTTTTTATTTGAATCAGGTTCCTTTAAATTCGAGTGGTAGTGTCCTTAGGGAACAGCCCTGGTTTCCGTACGGTTTCCTTTCAAACCAGTGCTGAAAGGGTGCCCTGAAGAGACTGAGCCGGCCATGAGATCGTAAAAGAAACGGAAACGGGATTGAAACTGCCTTCGTGAGACAAGCTCAAATACCTTTGGCAAAACGTCATTTTTAGAAACCAACGCCAATAAGTTAAGTTGGCCGCCTTCTCGTCGTGCTTTGCGGGTAGTGCAAACCATCTGAGAGCTATTTTGGTTCCGATGTTCTTGGAGCAATGGAAGATGTCGCAGACGTTAAAGCCCAATATGGGGTTGCGCAGGTTCTGAAGTAGCAAATACACATGCTCATGACTTGCAACTGGGATATTAAGAATCGAGTTGTCCTTCGTGCAATCAGTTCTGGACAGAGCCCACGTCCTATTATTGGTTTGCTTTGGAAGTTATAGTGCCGGATGGCATCCAGATGGCAGCCCCCGGTTTCGCAGTATGAGAGACCATTTCCGCAGCAAGACTAGCGAACGACAGCTTGAGCTGAACAGAGTTTAGCTGGTCAGATGGTGTTGCTTTCAGTTTAGCAAACAGGCGCCCGAACACCTTGGTAAATGACGTGCAGTGTGGCTCACTGCGTCTTGTGTCGATGTAGAGAACACAAGGTTGCTCTTCAGGCTGATGCTTCCTTCCGGGGCCAATGTTTTGTTTCGAATGAGCACGCAGGCTCTCGAATGAGCAGCTCTATGCGGTCTGCGAGGAGTTTATGCGCTCGATGGGTGTCGAGCTCAAAGCCTCTTCGGAAGGCAACAAGAGGCCGAGAGCCGAGCTGCTTAACGAGCTTGGGCTGGTCTTAAACCCAGGAAACCCCAAATGGGTGGTTCCCCTCTTGTCCTTTAAACAAGCCCAGTGAAATGTGGGTACCCTTTAAAAGGAAACACCTTTTTCTGGGTTCTTCAAGTTCCCTTTTTGACTGACACCCAACTTTCTGGCCTATGAAGCCAGCAAGTATAAGGAGGAATCTTGACTTGTTGGGATGGAAAACCCTTTCTACTCAAAAAGGGTGTCTGGTTTGACGCACTTCCTCGTTCAATATTCAGGCAAGGATGCCAAATGGGACTTTGATCTCCCTGACCCATTCAAACTGAGTCGCTTGTGCACCTGCAGTGCAGAATGTGTTTCTTGTACATGCGGACTTTGGTTGTCGCTGGCGCACCTGAAACGCTTGAACCCTAAACACCCTTCACAGTGTTGCCCCCAAGCCAAACGTGAAGGCCACAGTGTTGACTGCAAACCAGTTCCAAAACCAGTACAAAAAGCACAAACCCCAAACCGTGTAGACCCCAAACATGGACCCTAAACCGTGTTGATCCTGCGCCAAAGCCTACACCCGAAAACAAAAACTCATTGAGGCTGAACCGAGCCCTAAGCCTTAACAAGCGAATTAGTAGAACACGGTGTTCTTATGTTTGGTTGTGCGTGCTTGGCCATGGCGCGAGCGAAATCTAGGGCGCGAGTGATTGGAATTTCCAGGCGAGCAAGTGATTGCAGTCCCTGTGAAGGATTTAGATTAGCACGTACTACTGAATTTTAATGATGTATGCTGTGTACACAATGACTCAGGACAAAGGCCCAATTCTTCCCGCGGACGAATTGCCTGAACTCGTTCTTACTACTGCATATTTGCATATGCCGGTATAGTGATCTAGCTGTTCGTTAGTTTCACCTGACACAGTTTTCCTGGAAATGAACTGCCGGTCCGCCCGGTTTGGTTGAACCATCCCTACCAAACACATGTCGTGCTGCAGTGATTCTCAGGCAATTTGTTAATGTCCGTGTGACTGAATTTGCCAGCATCTTGTTGGTTTCTTCTTCAAGTGTATATTTGTATTTGCTTCTGTTTTATTTGGATTTTGGAGTCACTTCAACTATGTAGTCTCCTTCCACGGTGATATTCTTTTGCGCCACAGTTTGAGACCTCGTTCCTGTGCCGGAGGGACACCACGGCCGAATTGGTGGGTTCCCCTTGGGAAGCGATTCGTTGACGGCGTGCCTCGCAGGGACGAGCGGATCTTGGCGCAGGCGAATCGCGGAGTTGTGGAACACTTGGGGGCCCCTTGTGGCGTGTTTTCCCTTTGAAGGTTGCTTTAAAGTTTAAAGTGATACATATATAATATGTTTCCCTAAAATTGGGGGGGTCAAAGCAAGGGTTCCTTATCAAGACGAACCGAGTCATATTGTAGGATCTTTGTCGCTGAGCGCATCGCTCCCGTTTCTTGCTTTGCCACGAGCCGTTGGTATGGGATCAGCTGCCATTTGCTTAGTAAGTACTGGATATGTTGGGCATGCCCCATGTTCCCCAAACCTTTTGCAATCTCAATTACACTCGGTGCCAGTTCCTTGAACATCATCTTTCCAAGACCCAGTATGAGACAATAGTCGAAGAGTGGCGAATGCAGCGAGCGAGTTTCGCCGGAGAGTTTGCTAGGCAGGTCCGCAGTGCTGAGCAGGACAACCCCAGCATGATGCGAATCAAGACTCTTAGAGAAGTAAATCGGGCACAGGGAGCACATGGGCTGCAAAAGATGAAAGCATCACTATTCAAGGAGGGCTGTGGTGAATGAGCTGCCTAAGGATGAAAAGAAGTGAACCAAGATTGAAACGAGGAGAAACAAGGTTGAAACAAGTGATCTGACATCCCAGGTCAAGCAAGTCATCCAAGATGAAAATCAGTGTTGGGAAAAACACAAACACGCGCGCTCTGGTGAGTGTTTTCAGGCGTCAGTTATACGTGATATGTGACATACCTGTTAAATTGGCCATCTTCAGACGACCGTCAGATTCAACGCGGACCCTGGTCAACCAACTAGCAGTCACGCGTCAGGAGACCCAAGAAAGGATCTGACTCTTGACTCTACAGGGCACCCCCGGACCAATAACTCGAGTCAATTTGGACTGTTTAAAATCACAAGGAAAACAAGAGAGGATCCTGAATCCACTGCATGTGTATTTGAATACCATTCGAAATGACCATTTTATACATTCACATGTTTGGTGGTTTCATACATTTTGCGTGCTCCATCAAACCCGAGGCTTCAGTTGCAGTGTGCAGGCCACGCAAGCAGCCGCAGCGCTGCAAACTGCGCAAGCTGCGCAACTGCCAGGCGCGTGGCTGAGCATCGTTAGGAAAATGTTAGGAAACTCAGCGTGGCGCGGATGCATTGCTTCATGCGCTTCAACCAAACAATGTAAGACAAAGAGTCGCTAGTGAGTTGGATAAGCTAATCTGTTTTACACAAAGCATGGTTCGAGGTCGCCCCAATAGCAGAGCTCCCTAAGCCCGCAGGCGATGAAATTCAATAAGAAACACACCCAAAATGAATTGTGGACAAACATCTCAATGTAAATGGAATGATGTCCACCTCGTTGAAATTCGCTATAATTCATACCCAAGCAGGCCGCTGCAGATCGCCATCTAGTCAGACACCAACACCAGCTATTTGAGGGCATCCGCGGCAAAGACGTCTCTTGGGTATTTGAGGTTTGCTGGAGACGCTACATTTGTACATCTTCCACGCATGCAAGGATGATTCTCGCATTTCTGGTCGGGGTGTTGATAGAGTGCCGAAGCGAGCGCCTGAACCGCGTTCCTTGGGAACTTATTGAGACGGCGAACCTGGCATGACAAGATGCGGCGCACTGCAGTTAAAAGATGTTGTGCAAACTTTGCTTGACATGCAGTCACACCCCATGACACCCTCCACCGACAAGTGCTGCAACATCCGCACAGAGTCGTAGGCCATCCTCACCCAAGGCACGGCAAGATACAGACCAAACAGTGGGAAAACGCAGAGCGTGGCGTTCAGCGCTTTCGCAGAACATGTATGAGGCACCGACGAGCAAGCCATGCTGCGAGAGTATATACAACATATTCTAAATATTATGTTATGATTGTCCCTGGATTACTTGACAAAGACCATCCTTATCAAAGAACAGCTGCTCAAGCAATAGTCCACCCTGAATCATGCTACAAATCTGGGGAATAATTCCTGCAGACATGCTACTGCTTTTGGGAGGTCTCCGTTAGAAGGAGTTTAACACGAACGACCAAACACTGGAGATCCACTCGTGGCGACGGATTATTTGCACGCCGGCGCCCTTGGTTTTTGAAGTAGGCCTAGGTGTGCCAGCCAAATTGGGCGGCTGATGTTCCAGTGTTGTGCAACGCAGAATGCGTCTCTGAGTCAGCAATACAAATTTGGCACCACATCTTCTGTTGCGTGATGATTTCATGCGGACGCGAGTGCAACGCCCTTCTGGTAGCTTGCACAGGCAGCAACAGTGCACAAACAGCTAATTAGTTCAAGATGAATTACGACATCGCATCTTTTCAACCCTGCCATGGCTTGCCATACAAACAGCTCTGTTCCTTGGTGATGCCGCTGTTGGGCTGATTGGTTTTCTGTCGAACTCCCTCTCAAGCCATGAACAACTGCGGTGTTCCATTTTGAGAGAGACCCATCTTGCCCCTTTCCTATGTAGGTCAAATTGTTTGGCAGGCTTCCCCTTTCGTGCTTGCCCCCTTTTCCCGAACCTCACATCAGTTCTGGTCCGGGCTTGGCTGCTTCAAGCAACTGTGGGTGACTGTGAGAACCTTTAAGTCAAGTGGTTTGACCAAATGAGGGGCTTGTTTCGGGGTAATGTTAACCCAGGATTAGCAAACCCCTGGTTGGTTCCTAGAAAATTGTCCCCTAGTGGGGATTCAGACCACTTTTGGAGGGAGCACCCCCCTTAATGGGACGGGTCTATTAATTTTGGGTCAACACCGCCAATGGCCACATGGGCAACGCCACCATGGGCAAGGAGCGACCTCCAACGGCGTCACCGAGCTTTCCGAGCCGCTCAGCGAGCTGAAGAACGCTTATCCATGAAAACTGTAGATCAACATTTTGGCTGTGGTTGTCAAAACCGTTTTGGGATCCCATTTTGGGATAGGTGATGTTTTTTTTTTTTTTTTTTTTTTTTTTTTTTAAAAATATATTTTAGAGCTTATTTTAGGGGATTGGGATGTTCACTGGGGGTACGATTCGGATTTTGAACCATGGCCATTTGTGAGAATGTGTTGATGTTGGATCCATGTTGAACAGAGAAGTTGAGAGGCGGTGGTTGTCCTTGTTAGACGGTCCCTACAAATCAGAAAGAGGGTGCCCAAGCGGTATACAGTCGCTTCAACGTGTATATATATATGTATATATATATATATATATACATATAATATATATATATATATATATATTCAGAATATATACACATGTGCTGATTATGCCGTGATAAAGCCATATATCATATTTTAACGCCTCCGGCTCAGGCCGCCGACATTACAGGCCTGCTTTCTTATTTGCGTCCCTTTGGAATTGTCCCCTTGCCCCCTTCCCCTCTGAGATTTTTGCCCCCCTTTCTTTGTTGAGATCCATTCCCCCTTTCCGCCCTAAGGCCTTTTCTCCCTCTGATTTTTCCCTTTTCCTCCCTAAGATGTTTTCCCCCCTCTCCCTGTTGAGATCCTTTCCCCCCTTTCCCCCCTAAGGCCTTTTCCCCCCTGAGATCTTCTCCCTTTTCCTCCCTTTCCCCCACTTTCCCCCCTACGGCCTTTTCCTCCCTGGGATCTTTTTCCTTTCCTCCCTGAGATCTTTCCCCCCCTTTCCCTGTTGAGATCCTTTCCCCCCTTTCCCCCCTACGGCCTTTCCCCCCGCTGAGATCTTCTCCCTATTCCTCCTTAAGATCCTTTGCCCCCTTTCCCTGTTGAGATCCTTTCCCCCCTTCCCTTTAAGGCCTTTCCAGATCTTCTCCCTTTTCCTTCCTAAGATTGTTTCCCGCCTTTCCCTGTTGAGATCCTTCCCACCCTTTCCCCCCTCAGGCCTTTCCCCCCCCCTGAGAGCTTCTCCCTTTTCCTTCCTTAGATCTTTCCCCCCTTTCCCTGTTGGCCTTTTTCTCTCAGATCTTCTCCCTTTCCTCCCTAAGATCTTTTCCACCCCTTTCCCTGTTGAGATCATTTCTCCCCTTTCCCCTCTACGGCCTTTGCCCCCAGATCTTCCCCCTTTCCTCCCTAAGATCTTTCCCCCCCTTTCCCTGCTCAGATCCTTTCCCCCCTTTCCCCCCTAAGGCCTTTCCCCCCCTGAGATCTTCTCCCTTTTCCTCCCTAAGATCTTTTGCCACCTTTCCCTGTTGAGATCCATTCCCCCTTTCCCCCCTAAGGCCCTTTCTCCCTCTGAGTTTTTCCCTTTTCCTCCCTACGATGTTTTCCCCCCTCTCCCTGTTGAGATCCTTTCCCTCCTTTCCCCCCTAAGGCCTTTTTTCCCCCCGCGATCTTCCCCCTTTTCCTTCCTAAGATCTGTTCCCCCCTTTCCTTGTTGAGATCCTTTCCCGCCCTTTCCCCCCTAAGGCGTTTTCCCCCCCAAGATCTTCTCCCTTTTCCTCCCTAAGATCCTTTGCCCCCTTTCCCTGTTGAGGTCCTTCCCACCCTTTCCCCCCTAAGGCCTTTCCCCCCCTGAGATCTTCCCCCTTGTCCTCCCCAAGATCTTTTCTCTTGGTTGAGATCCTTTCCCCCTTTCCCCCCAAGATCTTCTCCCTTTTCCTCCCCAGGATCCTCTCCCACCTTTCCCTGTTGAGCTCCTTTCCCCCTTTTCCCCCTAAGGCCTTTTCAGATCTTCTCCCGTTTCCTCCCGAAGATCCTTTGCCCCCTTTCCCTGTTGAGATCCTTTCCCCCTTTCCCCCCTAAGGCCTTTTCCCTGCCTGGGATCTTCTCCCTTTCCTCACTGAGATCTTTCCCCCCCTTTCCCTGTTGAGATCCTTTCCCTCCTTTCCTTCCTAAGGCCTTTCCCCCCGCTGAGATCTTCTCCCTATTCCTCCTTAAGATCCTTTGCCTCCTTTCCCCGTTGAGATCCTTTCCCTTCTTCCCTTTAAGGCCTTTCCAGATCTTTTCCCTTTTCCTTCCTAAGATTGTTTCCCCCCTTTCCCTGTTGAGATCCTTCCCACCCTTTCCCGCCTAAGGCCTTTCCCCCCTGAGAGCTTCTCCCTTTTCCTTCCTTAGATCTTTCCCCCCTTTCCCTGTTGGCCTTTTTTCCCCCAGATCTTCTCCCTTTCCTCCCTAAGATCTTTTCCACCCCTTCCCTGTTGAGATCATTTCTCCCCTTTCCCCTCTAAGGCCTTTGTCCCCAGATCTTCTCCCTTTCCTCCCTAAGATCTTTCCCCCCCCCCCTTTCCCTGCTGAGATCCTTTTCCCCCTTTCCCCCCTAAGGCCTTTCCCCCCCCTGAGAGCTTCTCCCTTTTCCTTCCGAAGATCTTTTCCCCCCTTTCCCTGTTGGGCTTTCCCCCCTAAGTCCTTTTCTCCCAGATCTTCTCCCTTTCCTCCCTAAGATCTTCCCCCCCCTTTCCTCCCTAAGATCTTTCCCACCCTTTCCCTGTTGAGATCCTTTCCCCCCTTTCCCTCCCAAGGCCTTTCCCCCCCCTGAGAGCTTCTCCCTTTTCCTTCCTAAGATCTTTTCCCCCCTTTCCCTGTTGGGCTTTCCCCCCTAAGTCCTTTTCTCCCAGATCTTCTCCCTTTCCTCCCTAAGATCTTCCCCCCCCCCTTTCCTTCCTAAGATTGTTTCCCCCCTTTCCCTGTTGAGATCCTTCCCACCCTTTCCCCCTGAGGCCTTTCCCCCCCTGAGAGCTTCTCCTTCCTTAGATCTTTCCCCCCTGTCCCTGTTGGCCTTTTTTCCCCCAGATCTTCTCCCTTTCCTCCCTGAGATCTTTTCCACCCCTTTCCCTGTTGAGATCATTTCTCCTTTCCCCCCTAAGGCCTTTGCCCCCAGATCTTCTCCCTTTCCTCCCTAAGATCTTTCCCCCCGTTTCCCTGCTCAGATCATTTCCCCCCTTTCCCCCTAAGGCCTTTCCCCCCCTGAGATCTCCCTTTTCCTCCCTAAGATATTTTGCAATTTTTCCCTGTTGAGATCCATTCCCCCTTTCCCCCCTAAGGCCCTTTCTCCCTCTGAGTTTTCCCTTTCCTCCCTACGATGTTTTCCCCCCTCTCCCTGTTGAGATCCTTTCCCTCCTTTCCCCCCTAAGGCCTTTTTTCCCCCCGCGATCTTCCCCCTTTTCCTTCCTAAGATCTTTTCCCACCTTTCCTTGTTGAGATCCTTTCCCGCCCTTTCCCCCCTAAGGCGTTTTCCCCCCCAAGGTCTTCTCCCGTTTCCTCCCTAAGATCCTTTGCCCCCTTTCCCTGTTGAGATCCTTTCCCCCCTTTCCCCCCTAAGGCCTTTCCCCCTCTGAGATCTTCTCCCTTGTCCTCCCCAAGACCTTTTCCCTTGGTTGAGATCCTTTCCCCCTTTCCCCCCGAGATCTTCTCCCTTTTCCTCCCTAGGATCTTCTCCTACCTTTCCCTGTTGAGCTCCTTTCCCCCTTTTCCCCTTAAGGCCTTTTCAGATCTTCTCCCTTTTCCTCCCTAAGATCCTTTGCCCCCTTTCCCTGTTGAGATCCTTTCCCCCTTTCCCCCCTAAGGCCTTTTCCCTGCCTGGGACCTTCTCCCTTTCCTCACTGAGATCTTTCCCCCCCTTTCCCTGTTGAGATCCTTTCCCCCCTTTCCCCCCTACGGCCTTTCCCCCCGCTGAGATCTTCTTCCTATTCCTCCTTAAGATCCTTTGCCCCCTTTCCCTGTTGAGATCCTTTCCCCCCTTCCCTGTAAGGCCTTTCCAGATCTTCTCCCTTTTCCTTCCTAAGATTGTTTCCCCCCTTTCCCTGTTGAGATCCTTCCCACCCTTTCCCCCCTCAGGCCTTTCCCCCCCCTGAGAGCTTCTCCCTTTTCCTTCCTTAGATCTTTCCCCCCTTTCCCTGTTGGCCTTTTTTCCCCCAGATCTTCTCCCTTTCCTCCCTAAGATCTTTTCCACCCCTTTCCCTGTTGAGATCATTTCTCCCCTTTCCCCCCTAAGGCCTTTGTCCCCAGATCTTCTCCCTTTCCTCCCTAAGATCTTTCCCCCCCCCCTTTCCCTGCTGAGATCCTTTTCCCCCTTTCCCCCCTAAGGCCTTTCCCCCCCCTGAGAGCTTCTCCCTTTTCCTTCCTAAATCTTTTCCCCCCTTTCCCTGTTGGGCTTTCCCCCCTAAGTCCTTTTCTCCCAGATCTTCTCCCTTTCCTCCCTAAGATCTTCCCCCCCCCCTTTCCTCCCTAAGATCTTTCCCACCCTTTCCCTGTTGAGATCCTTTCCCCCCTTTCCCTCCCAAGGCCTTTCCCCCCCTGAAGATCTTTTCCCCCCTTTCCCTGTTGGCCTTTTTTCCCCAGATCTTCTCCCTTTCCTCCCGAAGATCTTTTCCACCCCTTTCCCTGTTGAGATCATTTTTCCCCTTTCCCCCCTAAGGCCTTTTTGCCCCAGATCTTCTGCCTTTCCTCCCTCAGATCTTCCCCCCCCCCCCCCCAGTTCCCTGTTGAGATCATTTATTTCCACCCTTTTCCTTCTAAGGCCTTTTCCCACCCTCAGTTCTTCTCCCTTTTCCTCCCAAAGATCTTTCCCCCCCTTTCCTCCCTAAGTCCTTTTCCCTGAGTTCGTCTCCCTTTGCCTCCCTAAGATCTTTTCCCCCCTTTCCCGCTTAAGATCCTTTCCCCCGTTTCCCCCCTAAGGCCTTTTCCCCCCAAGATCTCCACCCTTCTCTTCCCAAAGTCTTTTTCCCCCTTTCCCGTTTGAGATCCTTTCCCCCCATTGCCCCTTAGGGCCTGTCCCCCCCGAGAAAGATTTCCATTTTCCTCCCAAAGATCTTTTCCCCCCTTTCCCCCTTAAGGTATTTTTTCCCCAGATCTTCTCCCTTTCCTCCCTGAGATCTTTCCCCCCCTTTCGCTGTTGAGATCCTTTCCCCCTTTCCCCCCTTCATTTCCTTCACCAGCATGGGCAACATCCCCAGCATCACTTGCATCATCCGCATCCTTGGCAGGCGCTGATGCGGATGATGCAGGTGATGCTGGCGATGTGCCGCTGGAGCTGCTAAGGATGCGAAAGCGCACCTGGGGGGAATCGAACACCCCAATGTTTTTGACAAACTGAGTTGCGCAAGCCCGCACAATGAACAGATTTAGTGAAGCGTCTTCGAGTTCGAGTCACCGCGTGGTACGTGGACCCCCCCCCCCCGGCAATAGTCTGAAATGGTGCCCCTGGGGAGGGGTTAGGGGAGGGGAACAGGTAAAGATGTAAGGAGCATTTTTTGTGTCCAACACGCTGTCTGTTGTCGGCGGATAGTGCAGTGGGTAATACGTTGTAGTAGTTCCTAGTTTCCATGTTGTCATGTTTGCTCTGCCGAAGTGCAGTGTGGCTGGGGCCTACCCAAACAATCATCGAGGTAACGACGAGATGACCAGCAGCATGTCGTGACGTCTGGTTTTTGACGTCTGGTCAAAAACAGGTAGCCGAAATGGAGCCCTGGTAGAGGGAAAGAAGACTAAAACCTGCGGTCCCTGGTGGCAGCCTGGTGGTGTAGTTTTGACCCACACCCACATAATGACAGGGGTCTCACCTTTAAGAGAGGCACACCATGTCACCCTTCTCGGATGTCAATGGATAATTCTTCTGACAGCCATATTATTCCAGCTGCGCTGAAGCGCTGAAGCGTGCGGAATGTCACAGTGAGGATACATTAGAGCAACGTGTAGGAGGGACAGGAGGCGAAACGCTAAGAATGGCCCCATGGTTCCACGGATTACAATTCAAATTGCCATGTCTTACCATGTCGCTTGGCCGCCTCGGTTTGGTTCCAAACCGGGTTACCAAGTCCAGTAAATCCCATGCAGGAGGTTCATAAGCCCGTATACAGCCAAACGGAGGTGGCCAGGTAGGGTGCCCAACAAAGAAGAATCACCGAACCGTATGGTTCGCTCCCAGGAAGGCAGCATCTGATGACCAGTTGCCATCTGCGTTGGAAAGGCACTCTAGTATGGCTCGATGTGCTTATCGCGTGGCTTCGTGATTTTGGGCGCAGTGAATGCTATCATTGATTCCTCAACACTGGTTTAAGGTGACCAGGTCTAGCTTCCTGCTTATTGGTAGCTGGCCTGTTCAACAAGCAATGCTTTAACCGTCGCCATCGCTTCAGTCGGTAGGTGGGTAGGTGTGTTGCCGCAAAGACCTACAGTAAATCGACTCTGTGGATTTGCATGGGCCCTTTTGCAAAGTTCGCAGTGTTGATTCCCCATTCTCTTCACCCAGCGTTCTCTTTGGAAACCCATTTTCCAGGGTTTTGGCCCATTTGAAGAGAATGATGCCTGAGAATGGGGAGGCTACTGCTCGAAAACAAAAAAAATGGACGGCCGCCAAGAACCGGGGGGGGGGGTGGGGGGGGGGGAGTCCAACGTGCTCTTTGGGCCCACAGGACCTGGCTTCGTTGCGATATTTGGTGTGAACGGGAGGCTGCGGGGTTTGTTTTTGGTTGGACACCAGAAGGGAGTTAGTTCGTCAAAGAGGGGTTCTACATCTTTAGTTTCTGTTAGTTCTGGCTTCCTATCAAAACCCACCCTGGCCTATGATTTAGTGGCCAGTCACCCATGAGTCGAGAGTCACCCAGCTTCAAGCCTCAAGACTTGGCCTGGATTTGCTTGGAGCCGACTTTTGAAGAGCCTTGAAGTACCGCGCATGTCAGGCTTGCTCGGGAGTTAGGCTGGTGCATGATTCTTAGAACGCATAGAGTGTGTTACCCAACGTAGGGGCCATTCCCCGATGTCATTTTTCGTCGCCTTCACAGGGATCCCAAAAGAGATCAACATCGTTTTTGCTTGAAAACAACTTCCATGCGCATCCTGAAGATAGGCGCTGTTGTTTTACTGCTTTGGATGGGACACGTGGGACCTGCGACCTTGCGCAGGGGACGGGCTGCCGGCGAGCAAGCTGGGAACCCGGCTGCGTTTGTCAAAATAGGCCTTAGGGAGACCCCCTCAAAATGAGTGGTGTCCTTCTGGTGTGCCTTTAGGCCCCAACAAAAACCAAGTGCTCTCACAAAACACACCCAGATTAGCAAGCCCATTGATTCATGGGGTCGGTCCGTTTTTGAGGGGATCCCTCACATTTTGGCGAAACACCTCCCTAATCATACACCGGGTGGGTGGAGCTGGGGTCGACGTGTCAAACTGGGGGCTGACTCCTTGGTCACTTGTGTCCCTTCATGTGTCCCTCAGATGGGGCCGCCATTCTTTACCGAGATCCTCAAGCCAAAGCACGAAGCCCGGGCCGCCATGTGGGGTAGTTGTGGCCAGAAACATGACCGAACCATTTAGTGAATGAGCCTCATTCCTTCGATCAGGTTGCCCAGGGGTGAGTAAGATTGGTGGCTTGACTGCCAGCGGTTGACAAATGCCTTCCCCATATAGGTTTATCATCCTTCTTACTTGGGGGACGCATAAGGAATAGTGCCATCTACTTTCACCCTGGTGTAGATGGCAACGTTTTATTCAGCCTGGATTGCAAGCATCATGCGATTCATCACACAAATCCGTGAACGGAATGATAATTGTCAATTCGACTTTCGAGATTGACATGTTACACATGTGCGTAGTGCGGTGCAATTTGGAATTCGCTGACTGCCTTGTCACTTGCACAAAGTCACAATGCCACATTATGGCGAGAGGTCCCAAAGTGGAAAGTTTTGCCGCCCCCTTGAGACTTGTTCAATCACCAGGAAACCAACTATTTCAATCAGGAAACACACACGTGCCACTTCTTGAGAATTATCATTCGTGAGGTCGCGGACTTTTTTCTTTGCACCATGTACACTGTGCCGGGCTCTAGCCAGTTGACCATTGCCCAGCCCATGGACCAAGTCTCCCGGGCGATTCCACGGCTTAAACGTTGTTTGCTGGGTTGGGAATTCTTAAAGAAATTGTCCCGACCCATCACGCGCCAACCTCGAACTTTGGACTGGGGGCCATCCACAAGTTAGTGTTGGTGGTTCTTTTGCAACAGATATTCTGGGCAATATTATCTGGGGTAGACTTAGGATACAATTCTTCATTTGACCAGTGACTCAAAGTGAAGCAAGCAATAAAATGTACATTTTATAACTGGGGCCTAAGTCCAATCATGCTATGAGGGAGGTTTCTCCTTGGCTATGGTCCGCAGCTGGGGCTGCAGTCCATTGACTCAGGCCACTGCGACTGCAAGCGTCCCAAAGCTCGACGCGCAACCACAAGGCGAGCTGAGTACGGTATCGAATATGGGGATTGGTCGAAATGGAGGGTCCCCGGGGTCCCCCATCTTTCGACAGCCTCAGGGGAAATATTGTATACATATATATATATATATGTTGATCTATATTATATATATACACACACACACGCCCTGATCCTTCTTTTCTGGCCAGAGATGCTTGAGAGCACATGCATGGTGTTCCGGCTTCTGACGCAAAATAGGGTTTTGAGGGTTTTCTGCACGCAGGCTGCTTCGTGACATATGCTGCTCCAAGTGCTCTAGGCGTTGATTTCTTTTTGCACTCTATGTATGGCGTAGTATAGTCAGCGGGCTTAGCGATTATTGGTCGAAAGTTCAGTTGCCAATTGTGTCAAGATACGTTTGCCACGGTGCCACCAGCAAGTATGGCAAAATGTGTGATCCTTGGGGTCGATCAGTACACGAGCTGATCAGCTTGAAAGGCGCAATCTTCTGCGAGCAGATGGCCTGCTACCGAAGTAAAAAGGCCCACTCTGTCCCCACTGTGATGTTGGCAGACTGGGCCCTACAACACGCGAGTCAAAAGCATTGGGCATAGCGGTGCAAAAAAGAACATGCCACAAAATTGACCAGCGACACGGATTGATCAGCGACGCGGATTCCACTTATTGTCTTTGGCCAGTCGGGTAGTCGTTTTCGCTGCGATCTTCGGAATCATAACGCGGTTTCGCAGTTAACAATGAAACCCGCTTTTTTTGTTTCACGGTATCATGTTTTGCAGAGCTGGATCATGAGAGGCGGTCTGGTTATGCACATGTAGAGTATATGATATGTAAACTTGGAATAGCTACATCTACACACACAGGCACATCAGCGTCAGCGAGCGTGTCAACATACGGACATTGGGAAGCTTCGTGCCTGGCTGACAGGCACCCATCAAAGAAAAGAGCGGGCAGGTCGCTGGCAACAGTGGGTTTCAAGAACTCCTTTGGCTGCAAAGAGTTGTGTCACATGTCTTCTTGCTTCCCCAGAAGATGTTGCTTCAATGTGGCTTCCTCACCATAATTGACAACCACGGCAATTTTGAGTGAAGCGCAGAATGTTGACAAGCTCTTGAAACCTGCTGATTGAAGTCTGTAGGACCCATGTTTCCCTTGCCTCAGCGAGAGTGATCATTTCGCCACTTGAGCAGCTTCTCAAGTTAGAAATCCCCAACCAAGCGGACCAAACATTGCCAAAGCTTTCCCAAAGTTACCACTACTTCCTTGGCCCCAACCTTTCCCTAATCCAAGTCCTTACCCTGGGCTGCAGGATAAAAAAAACCTCCACCAGATGATCCCCTTGAAGGGGAAACTGAGGGCGGTTGCTTCAGCGTGTTTCGAAGCTGCTGGCCCAACGACACCCAAGCAACGGAGACCTTTGCTGTCCGGAGGTCCAAGGCCTTTGGAGGAGAACTTCTTTGAGAAGCTGGGCATCGAGTGGCGGCCCCAAGTTGCTGGGCGCGAAGCTCAAGTGAGTGTGGCCCAAAACAGGAAGGGGTACGCAGGTGCTTGGTCCATGTTTCCACTTCCCAGGGTTTCGTTTTGGTACCGGTTTTTTGAGCCACAGCCAAGTGACCTTGCAGGTGGACATCATTTGGCTGTGGTTGTGAAAACCGTTTTGGGATCCCATTTTGGGGGGTGTTCGGTGCACCACCAATATTAGAACCTATTTTAGTGCTTGGATTGGGATGTTCACTGGGGGTACGATTTTGATTTTGACCTATGGCCTATGGCCATTTAGACCAATGGCTTTTGAGGTTCAGTTGAGAATCAGAGCCCGTCACGATATAGAAGCTCGTCTTTTGTGAGGACACGGTGCTCCCAAATGTCCCACAAGAACGGGGGGGGGATTGACGTCCAAAATGATAAAGGGGGGTTTCCAAACTTTTTAATGTCTGTCGGTGAGAGGAAGCAACTATTTGTGTCCGTTGCTCAGCTGCGCAGTGCATTCTGTCCTACAAATTCCTTGTCGTTTTGGAGGTCTTTCTATCAGTCCATGGTCCATTTGCTACTTGGGCAAAGTGTAATTGAACCTCAGGAGGGTAGCGACCTTGCCCATCAACGATGTTCGAGTTCCTTTCTTGGGATTCCTCGATCTGTTTCTTGGTGGCAAATTGCAACTTTGGGGATAATCAGGTAATGGGGACGATGCTCAGGAAGCAAAACTTACCCAGAAATTCAAAGGTCCCAGGGTTGTAACCCTTCGATCGTCGGGCAATAGTCCTTCAAGCGGGAAAACACGAGGGGGGCAATTTGATGCATGATCAATGGTAGCACGAAGCAGGGATTATTCAGCAAAGTCCCACGTCAGCTCGGAACATGCATGATAGTTGCAGTTGCTTGTGGCATTGCGCCAGTACCTGTGGATTGCACAAGACAAGTTTGTTTCCGGTCAATTGATTTGCAGGTTGGGCATGTATTGTTGTATCAAGTGGTGGCCCAACTTTGCAAAACGGCGCCCCCCCCCCCCCCCCTAGCCGTTTTGAGATGCTTTGTGATTCTTGGGGGCAGCAAGTCCCAACCTTCCATGTTCCACCAAGACGAGGCTGGTTGGACAGGTTGCATGCCTCGAGAGACAGCCGCTTCGCAGTGCCAAGATTGCCAGACGTTTTTTTACCTCTTCGGCTTTTCCCTGTTGATTTCCCTGCCAAAGACCTGGTGTTGTTTGAGTGGCTGCTACCTTTGGACCAGAGGCCTTTGGACAAAATGATCACCCAGCCATAGACTTGTTTTGGGCTTGTGCCGTGCACCCCCGTATATAAAAGCTATTAGCTACTGTTTCGGGATAATTTGTCATATTGTGAACATAGGCCCTTAGGGGTCCCTTGTTAGACCCGTTCTAGTTCTCCCACGTTTTGAGCCAAATTCATTGGGCCTGCGGTGCAAAGTGTGTTGGAAGCATTGCTTTCGGTTGGTCGCGGATATGTCAGGTGCCGTGTTTCGTGTGAGACAGCCGGAGAAAAGTTGCTTCTTGGTGGCTCCCAGCCATCCGGTTCCTTAGCCTTTTAGACTTTGAGTGTTTAGTGGGGGTTTCCATTTGACCCACCAAAAGTTAGTCACTTTTAGCGGGTCTGAGGGCAGCCCAGGCTTGTGGCTGTGGGTCCTGCCATTTTGATACCCGTTTTGGACATTTTCCAGCAGCGTCAGTGCCATGTTGGCCAGGTTCTTGGAGGCTCGCGCAAAGTGGCGAGTCAGATTCATTTACCCACCAGCTAACATGGGTTTGTGCACAGACCCCTGTAGAAACACGACTTTCCTCTTGATTAGTTGGCCTTTTTGCGTACAAACCCATGTTAGTTGGTGGGAGGGTACCGAAGGGAAGTAGGGGAGGAGTAACTTGTTGATTCTCGTTGGCACCCAGACGCCCTTAGACAATGTGATGCCCTTTGCTGTTTGAACTATGGTTGTAAACCTACAAACCCCTTTCATCCCAAGGAAGCCGCTGGGTTTTTGCTGAGATGCTTTAAGGAGAATTCGGCGGCTACTGTTGTGAATCCGGTGGTGTTAGAGATATTTGTTTTTGGTGGAAGGTCTTAGAAGAAGCAAAACAAGTAGCCCAATACAAGCAAAACAACTGGTCAAAAGCAACTATGTTGGGGAGGTCTTTGTGATGTTTTGTCCACTTCCATTTGCTTAAGAAAATGTTGTTTTTTTGTTAATTAATTTTGCCCTGTTGGTTTTAAAGGGAATCGATTTCACTACTGGACATATTTTTCCCAGATGTCTTAACCAAATGGAAGTCCATAAACCCAGCATTGGGTTGGACCAAGCATCAGCTGGCCCCCTGCTGGGAGTTGCTGGTTTTTTGCCCAGGCCAACGCCACTCTCTTCCGACGACGAGGATTTTCAGCTGCCAAAAAAATGGCAACGGCGGCTCCTTGACGTGGTTCTAGGGGTTGATTCCTTGTCCATTCTTTTCAGCCATCGTTCTTTTCAAGAACCAGCCATTTCCCCAGTGGTTTTGGTTTTCTAGAAAGAAGGATCCCTGGAAAGAACGGGGAAGTTACCCCCAGAGTGGTGTCTACCCCGTGCTTATTGATGCGGACCAGTCCAAATCATGTAGAGGGGGAGTCTCTTTTTGGGGGCTATCCTTTTGGGTTCCATGCAAATGTGAACGGCATAGTCCAAAGTGGGTGAGACCCTTTGCTCATGGGAGGGATTAACATTTTAGCGATATGTCAGATTTTCCAGAGTCCAGATTTCCCATTGTATACACACACACACATATTGGTGACGCTGGTGCAGCCCCTGGTCTGTCTATGGACCTGGCCCGAAAAAAGAAGCAGCAGAGCTCAGAGGCCAGGCATCAAAGTCCGAGGTAGTCAGCAGCCAGGAGTTGTCGTTGAAGTACAGTGGGGTGAAACGAAGATGACACCATTCCCTCAGGGGAAGAAAAGGCGATGACTAAACCAACATGGGGGAATTGTGGCATCTGCTTTCCCTGGTGTAGAGGGTCCCGAGAGCTATGCAACCGGTGGCCGCGAAATGGTTGGGTTGGCAAAATGGCAAAACGCTCCCAAGTCGAGGACTTGTCCAAGCCGAAGCCTAGTTGTTTGGGACCGCCACGTGCCAGTCGCGAGGATTTGATGCTAGAGCCACGATATGCTCAAGCTGCAACACTCATAGACCTCCTTGTAGGAGGTTGTGATGCAAATGAGGATGCATTTGCTGAGAGAACAACAGCTTGACGCGCTCAGCGCAAGGACTTCGGTTTGACTTTTATGTTCTGATCCATGGGGAAATGACCATGTTCTTACCTGGCAAAGTGGTTGACGTGTTGCAAGGGGTGAAAAGTTGGCGACTAGCCCGATTCAACGGCCTTGCCCACTTAGCAGGCCCTTGGCTACTTGGGATGGGTGCTGGAATTTCAACTCACTAGAGCCAGCTTTTCTGTTCTGAGAGTGCGCACTGTGCACGGAGATGCCCAATCCTGGACGCAAGGTGCGAGGAATGTGTTTCAATTTGCATGTGAAATGCAATCCACAAAACACACGCTTCAGCAGCAATTGCATGGCAACAAGGCCACTTCTACACGCAACCATGTGTATGCAAATGTACTTAGACTTACACAAATACGTGTAATGCATGTACACTACTATGTTTAGGCACAGACACTTGTGGGCATTCAGCAGAATACAGTGACAAACATATCAACCACATACATATCATATATATATATATATACACATGTCTATATACATACAGACGCACATGGCGAACACCCACGCGCACAAACACGTAGCCACACACACACACACAGCCACAGCCACACCCACACGCACATGCACACACGTGTATTTCTATATATATATACACTCTATGAATAAGCATGACCTGCGTATGTACGCAGGGTTCCACTTTTCGACTACCCCAAGATTGGCTTAAACCCAGGCATGCTCCTTTTGGGGGGAATGGACCACCTCTGAGTTTAAGCCTTCTGCGGGGTAGTCAAAAAGTGGACCCCTGTATGTACGTTGCTACATGACACTTGCACTCTGAGTGTCAGATATATTCACGAGGTGTCCAAGCGCTCTCTTGCGCCATGGCGAGCTCGGCACGGCGCGTCATCCAAACCGCTCCGCAGGCAGGTAGCACGGGGCTCACTGGGAACCCCGAGGCGAAGTCGGTTTGAAGACAGGCCTCAAAATCACGGGACTGGTGCAGCAACCTACAGATGGTGTGTTGTTCTCTGTGTTTTCTCATGAGCTTCAGCAAGAATGAGCAAGAGAGTATTTTTGCGTTTCCCGCAGCGTCAGGTGGGCGGGCTTGAAGACAAGCATTTTGCCACTAAAGGTCAAACATATCTGCTTTCCCCTGAGGCGGGAGGCTCTCAGAATGTGCGGATAGACAGCAAGTCAGCAAGATGACCGCATTGAGCCATAGGTCCCAGGGTCACACCTGAAATGGCGAATGTGATCTGGGACTTGCGATGGATGGTGAAGAGGGTTTCATACATGTCCGGTTGAGAATCGGTGATCTTTCTTGTATCCTGAATAGACAGACCCAGAATGTGAGAAACACTTCGAGACATATCGGTTGAGTTTTGTCCATAGTCTTGAGCAAGCAAGGCCATTGAATCACTGCCAGTGTGTTTCTCAGGATGTCCAGGATGAGCCACGGTTGTCGTTGCTTGCTTGTGGTTGATGGAGCTGTTTGAATTCCGCGGGTGACCATGTTACTCTAGGTATGCATGAGTCAGCGTTGCGTTCCCGCTGAGGGTCAGTGGCACTCTGTGGCAGCCCCTGTAACGTTCATTCACTAAAAAAGGTTCGGTGTGCTGAAATGTGTTTGTTTCTTTCTTTTTTTCCCTTGTTGGTTTTAAAAGGAATCTATCACTACTGCAAATATTTTGTACTTTTTCGCGGGGGCTTAAGCAAATGGAAGAAAAGGTTCCTTCTTCTACCGCTCGGGTCACGGGGCAGGAATCCTATGCTTGACGCTCGTTCTCCCGTAGGTGACTTGGCATGCCACGCTTGCGTCCTATGCGCTGCTGCTCTTGAGCTGCGGCATACTTGCGGCTGTGTATGCCAGCACCAAGGCGACGGCTCTTAGGTGGAATGCTGAGCCATGGTCTAGGGGTGAACTCCTCCTTTTCGCAGGGTGTCTCCCAAAACTATATCTTTATGTTGGAGTTGACTGCACATGAAACATCAACGATATGTTTTTGGTACCTCCAATCATTATGTGCTTGACCTGCTGTCCTATGTCTAGTCTTCGGATGCTTGCCCTGATGTTGCTCACGATGTGTCTACTCAAGTGATCAAGAGCCCTTGCCCATGAGTATGTCCTTTTCCCGCGTTTTTTTGTTTTTAGTAAGTGAGTCAAAGTGAGTTGTGCAGACAGGTCACTGTTCACGAGTTGGGTCTGTGTCTAAAACATGGTCCCCTTCACGTGCTCGATCGTATGTAGATTTCCGTTGAACAGGGTTCCACAAGTGGTCTTGACGTAATTCCCATGTGGGCTTGTCTCACAACATGTGAAACCCCTGAAACAGTTTTCTATTCACCTGCAAAGATAGGGGGTTTGCTTTGGTTTCCCCAAAACAACGGCCAACCAGAAAAGGGCTTTCCTTGGATCTTCCGTCAAACCAAACAACGTGCTTTTGAGAAAGGACACTTCTACATGTACCTGATTCTTTTGCCGCGATCCTTTTGCAGGACTGGGCTGTTCACACGGAGGAGGAGCTTTTGCAAGCACCTCAGAAGCAATGAGTGATTTGCCTGGTTTTACAAAACGGAGAGGGCGCCCTTGTGGTTTTTCCATAAGGAGAAACACAATGAAATGAGCAGCGAGCTTTTGACCCCTGACCTACTGGCCGGTATTTTTGCAGAGCTACAGAAACCTTCATTGTTGGTGTCAATGAGTGTTGGGTGCTCACAGGAGACACGAATGCTTACGAACCCGCAGGGGTGTCTGATTGCAGTTTTAGTGGGTTTGCTTCCGCATTGATTCGATTCCACGGGTTTCTGGGTTCGAATCATGTACCAGCGACATCCAGAGTAATTTCCAGACTTGCTCCCACCTTGGTGATTGAAGGGTAGCTGAAAAGGAACCCAAGTATTATGTTTTACCAAGGCCTAGGGATACGCAGGTTTTAATCTTTGGTTCCATTTACCAAGGTGCCTTCTTTTGAGCCACAGACAAGTGGCCATGGGTCAAAATCCCGTACCCCCAGTGTGGTGCACCTACCCTAAATTGGTACCATTGCTTTTGACCCACAGCCAAATGAATGAGAGGAATCTGACCCTCATTTGCCCGACAGCGTTCACAGTCTATATGCCAGCAGTACCGGCTGCGGGCTGTTTGCATCTCCAGTTTCCGGCTGCCGACTCCCCACCCGGCGCAAAAAGCATCCACAAGCTGGGCTCCTTAAAAGATACATTTTGCAACCATTTGAAACATGTTGTTTTTTCCACCAAAATAAAGGGAAACCACCATTTACAAGGCAATGTTCAGGTGTATAATGTAAGGATCCTAAGCCCAAGTGAGGCCCTATATGCAGTTGTTGTTTTTGGGCTGGGGGGGGTCCAGGAAGGTTGTGGATTCACAGACTTTTGGATCCACCAGGCAAAAAGGTGGTGGCTGAAGTAAGCAGGGGTTGAAATGGGCGGGTCAGCATGCCGAAGTATCTGTTTGAGTAGCTGTTGAAAGCACGTAGACTCCGGCCCCCTTTGGAATCACTTCCGAGGCTTCATTGTCAAGCATGTGTTTTTTGATTGAAGGAATACTTTCTCGTACCCTACCACAAGACAAAAGCACCAACATGGGAAGGGGGCGACCCTTGTGATTGACCAGATTCCGCTCACGAAGGCAAGGCTCATCGCCAAAGCGTTTGTGCCAGCGAGACGTCTTCAGGCAATTTTCGACCAAGGAGGTTTGACCATGGCACCACGGATCGGGTTGACGCAGGCCAGCGTGCTTCATCCGCTGTTCAACACGGAGGACGGCTGAGGCTACACATGTTGCTTTTTCTCTTAAAGGGACGCGCCCAAATTGATTCAGCTGGTACAGCCGGGGCCCTTGTGAATGAGCCATGGGTAGATTGGCAATCCAGATAGTTACTGACTCCTTGAATTTGCTTGGCTTCCCTGCCCTTGAGAACAGACCCCTCAAGGGTGCCATCAATTAAAGACATGGCCATGCCAAAACCATGAACCCATCTGTGACACCAGTCTGGTAGGTCGTAGTTTGCACACGCAGGCAGGCCTGGCATGCGGAAGAGGGGAGCCAAGGCTTCCAGTGGCTCCTGTTTTCTCTTCTTATCGAGCAGTGGCTGCAGGTGTCCCTTCCAAATCGACCAAGGCAACCTTCCGCGTGACATGCCCGTTCGTCCTATCTGGAGGTATTGAACGGACACTTGGCTGTGGGTCAAAAATGCGTACCCAAAATGGAACCCTGATAAATGGAACCAAAGACAATTCTGCGGTCCCCCGGTGGGTTTATTTGATACTCACTTCTCTTTGCGGAGGAGCACTTTGCCGAGGACTACTGGAAGTCATCCATGCAGCTGCTCGGGCTGAGATTATAGAAGAGCAACGGAGTCAGAAAAACTTTGCAGGGGAGTGGTGATGCGGGTGGTGGGTTCCTTGTCCAATTTGATTTACTCACCTGCTTGATTCCCCCGTAGTGATGCATTGTAGTTGTCCATCGGGGGTCAAGCTGCTTGCCTGTGGAGTCACTTGAGCTACCAGGATTCAATCAAACTTCAAGCTGACAAACATGATTCCGCAATATAAGCTTTGGGAGAAGAGAGTGGCCTGCACGCACATCTTGAATCAACACATAGAAATCTTCCGTGACGCAGTGCGCACAACACGTGTTTTCTCACGGTGTTCATCATAATTTACGTTGAGAAATCAACATTTTGTGAGATGCCAAGCTGTGCCCACGGTCAATGCAAACAAAAGACGGCCACACATCCCACATCACTGTCAACGACCCCAGCATGGGGCGTGAATTGAATCGTAACTCAGGCTTGCAAGTTGCATTGGTGCGTCGACCCCGTATAAGGTTTGTTTCGGCACTAAGCTGGGCTGTTCAAAGGTACTCCTTAATCCTTACCGTGGGTTACGCAAGGGGTTCCCTTTGCAGTGACTTCCCTATAGGGAGTATGAATTCGGATTTGCCAACCCTCCATTTGGAACAGCTGCTGCTATCATTGCAGTTGTGCATGCGGATTGCAATGAGGGTGCCAGTTCTGGACATGCTTTTGCATCCACAGCCGATATACTTGAACACAAGCGCAGCGGGCTGCCTGTGGTAGTGCCCGATCTCTGCCAGATTTTTATGGGCATCAGTTTTTGAGTTGCCCTTGTCGGTATTCTGCTGGAATATGTCTCGCATGCACGCCCACTAGTCCACTTCTTTATTCTGGATTGTTCTGTTTAGCCAGTCCCGTCTTCGTGTTTAGGGGACACCAGAAGAACTTATTTCCTGAGTTGCTGGACGTTAGGCACTTTTTGGGCAGACCGCGGTTTGAAACGAGTTTGGTTTCTTTTTCTGGCCAATCCACTCAGGAAGTGCTAGGCCCAGGTTCTCTTCATTTTTAGGTTGTGCTGCAAAAAAGGCAGTCAGCTGTTTCGCCAATTGCCATTTGCCATACCGGGTGTATAAGTGCCATCAGTTGTGATGCAACTCTCAGTGCTGGCATGAATTTCCATATGTTGAGTTTTTTGAAAATTGCCATACCGGTTGGGTTTTGCAACAAGAAAAAACCCTCCCCCTTGGCCCACCGCCCCGGTCGGTTCCGCGCGCGTAGCCGCGTAGCGCGGCGTGTGGCGGCGCGGCCGCTGTGAGGCAGAAGGACCGCCTGGAGGCCCTGACCTTCGCCACGCAGCGCACGCAGGCGGCGCTGACGGGCCTCGAGGTCTCCGCCTTCTTGGAGTCTGCGGGGCTGCGCCTTTCACGCAGATGTCCGCGCTTTTCGCCGTCCCACCCTTCTGGTTCCTGAGAGTTTGTTTTTTTTTCTCCGAGTTGTTGGTTGGTTTAGTGGGTGGTGTCCAGTTCCTGAGTTTCGTTTTGTTTTACGGATTTTTTGGGTTGGTTTAGGGGGGGCTGTCCGTATTTCATCCAAAAGATAAACTTGTTGCAGGTATCTGAGGACAGCCCAGATTCTTCATAGGTGGCCAAGCTAGACATGTAGTTGCTACAACGATGCTTGCAATCCACTGGCTTTGGCTCTTGGGGCCAACCTTCAAGATGGCGCACTTCTCGGGTCGGAAGTGAGTCGTGAGGGGGCTGACGAGGCCGACGGGCAGGGGAATTGTGCCATCGACTTTCACCGTGTCAAGAACCATCCAAGACTTGTTGAAATGTGTTTATCTCTGTCACTCCTACGATCTTTGGGTGAAATGTGGCTTTTGTAGTCTCACAGTCAAAGTTCTGACGCAGGGTCGACGCTATCCAGCCTCAGTTGCTCTTGGTTTGACAGTCAGAACCCGGCTTCTTTCTCAATCGCTGGTTCCGCCAGTAGCAAGTTTTCATGGCAGTGGGATGTGTCATAAGCAGCTGATAGGGCTGTTGTGTTTGTGAGGATTGGCTGGCTGCGCCACAATCGCTCGCAGCTTCCATGGGACTCCGACGGAGATCTTGGCATCGTATTGGATGACTGCATTCGATCGGGCGCCAATAAGGACTGACTGCAAACAACCAGCGAAAAACACAAATGCCCCACACCATGTGCTCTGGGTAGGGAATCTGCACGTGAGGCCGAGCCATATTGAGCTATCTCGAGTTGGCTCGGACACCCAGCGATGCTCTTTTTGCCTGCTCTGGACGAAGTGTTCCTTTCCATGGCCGAAGGCATCCCAACCCACCACTTCTCAATGCGCGCGGAACCTCGTTCTATTTCCGCTTTGAGACGCGCCCATGGCTCGCATGGTACGGAGTTTGCCTGTGACCTTCTTGGGGCATTGTGGCAGGAGTCACTCCAAAGAGCCATCGACCAGGAGCTGGTCGTCTTGAAATTTGCTTGCGCTTGCGAGGAGGCCGGCAAAGGGGCTTAAGCGTTGATTGGAGATATGTGCTCTCTTGTTGGCTGCTTGCTGCTAGCTTGTTTGCTAGCTGGCTGGCCGGATTGTTTGCTTGCTGCTAGTTTGCTGCTTTGCTGGTTGATTAGTTGCTTGGTGGTTGTTTTCGTATCATCAAGCGCCTCAGGATTGTCAGGGCGACAACAAGCGCATGGTCGGCCGCGTTGCGCACAAGGCGACAGGCGCCCGGCAGCCAAGCATCCACGCATATCCGCAGGTTGGGTTTGAAGATTTGGCTGTGGGTCAAAACCAATGGAACCATTTTGGGGTAGCTGCTCCACCCATTTTAGAACCAATTTTAGTGGGGATTGGATGTGGTACGGGATTTTGACCCATGGCCATCTGGCCCAACAGGTCCTTGCAATTGAGAATTCCAGACAGCGATAGACTTGGGAACGCCGCAGATGTGGGCGGTGTTGAAACCTACGTTGTGGCATGTAAAAAGCACTGTTGTCGATTTGGCGACAATGACTTGTGCCGCCGGGGTCTGCTTCAGACTGGCCGTGCAGTGATTAACAAGAGATTGATGGGAAAGGTAAGTTTTATTCCCCTGTTCCCTAGCAAGAACACGTCCCAGCTGTTCAGTTGACAGTGTTTTGGTCTCTTTGTTTGGTTTCCCACCTGTCAACCCCAAGGGTTTTCGATTCCGGATCAGTGGGCAGCTGGGTGCAGGGTGAAAGCAACAAGCAGATGGCGCGATTCCCTTTCTGTGGGTAGGGGATGACTAAACCAACATGGAGGACTGGTGCCACCCAGTTTCAGCCCAACTGCAACTTCCCCAGAATTAGCTCCCCGGTTTTTTGCTTTTGTGGGGTCCCTTTGTTTTCCACTAACCAGAAACATAAAATAAAAAAATGCTGGGGTCCTACTTCCAGCCTAGGTAAGTCTTCAGGCCACAAATCCGGGTCGGCAAACGGCTGGGCTCTTTCCCGAGGTGTGCATTGACATCTTCGCCTATGCACCCGTCAGAATCCCTCGGACCTGGCAGGATGCCAATTGGTTGGGTCTCAGAAATTCACATGTTCCAGCTGATAAGACAGCATTACACTCGGGGCAATAGCCACAGGAAGAACATGTACCAGCCCCCTCTCCCTTACTTGACCAAGTGTTGCATTCAAACGGCTTGGGCAAATGGCTTGGGCTGCCTCGTGTTCATGACTTTTAGATGTAGTTTTGCAGCGTTGAAGCCAGTACCATCCAGGTATTTGCTGAGCTCAGGATGAAGACTCTACGGAATGCAGTTGTAAAGCGAGCTTGTTTATGACTGTCAGGAGCACTACAAGGATGTGCAGTGGTGGGAGCGCGTTGACGACCACGCCGACTTTACGTGACTTTGCTTGAAGCATTACTTGATTGCTTTGATTGCCTTGATTGAGTCTGAAAGGGAGAACAGAGGGCGGGCCGGGGCTGAATGAGTCTGAATGACATCACGCACGCACGCACGGTTGCCACATGTTGCTGCGGGGGAAGGAAACAAATACACAAACATGAGTCAAGAACCAATGGCAACAATATTTTGGCGTGCCTGTTCAACTGCGGCCACCATGGCCAGAATGATAGCATGCTCGTTCGACTGCCCGGTATGTCACCATGTGCCAGTTTGACTGCGTGCCTGCTACACAGAGTATGCCATGGCCAACATGATGGTGTGGCCGTGCGCCCGCTTGCTGTATACGCCATAGCCTCAATGACCTGGCACCGTACGTTTTGACGTTCACGACGCGCGTTGCCAAAACTGGGGTTTCAGAACTTTCGTTTCACGCGTTTCGGGAAATACGGCATTTGTTTGCATGTCCGGCGCTTTAGATGTGTTTTGTCCTGGAGTCAAAGCATGTAGGCTCACTATGGACAACTTAAGAAACTCTCACATCCTTTTGCGCACAAGGTCTGCCTAAATGCTTTTGGAGTAACACCAAACGACTCAAATGCATTTTGTTCGGCCTCTACCAAAGCTTTGGTAGCTTCTGGGCCCCTAGAAGTGTAGAGTTGAGTTTTCCTACGTTTGCAGTCCTGCGAGCTTCGGATAAAGCACGTGAGGCCTGCCTAGCACAGGTGGTAGAAAATCCAAGGAGCCTACTCTTCGAAACTTAGCTGGCCGCCATGCAGGTGCTAATGTAAGATGGGGCTGCATGCTTTTTCCTGAGCCCGCAAAAAGCATGCGAGGAGCTTTGCATTTGCTGACCACGTAGCCGAACCTCCTTTTGGGATACGTTCCGAACCGACGTTTCACGCGTGACATTTCGGGGCTACTATGGCCAGGGCCAAATGATAGTGCGCCCATTCGACTGCGTGTTGCAGTCGCCAGGCCAAAAATGATAGGCTGTGTGCCCAGAGTAGGCGCCCCGGAATTAGGTGGCTGCAAACAGCAGGAGTCAAGTTTATGGGGATTTGTGTTCCCTTCCCCAGCAACATAGGTCTAAAGAAGGCTGGACCCACCCTTGAAAGGAGCTGACTCTGCAAGCGAGGTTTCCTCATACTGCGCTCTTGCCGCTGCAAACAGAGACCTTTGCTGGGCACAGGTGCCTTGCAGCAGGGAGGAAATGTGTGCTTCGGGCTTGCAGTGTTGATTGTGGCCGGAAAGGTTCTTTGGCTCCCTTTGTTGTATGTTTTGTGCCCACGCCTTTGCATCGGTAGTTGGATTTGCAAATTCGCTTGATGTGTATTTGTTTGTTTGCTCGCTCGCTCGCTTGCTTGCTTGCTTGCTTGCTTTCTTCCTTCTTTCCTTCCTTCCTTCCTCCCTCCCTCCCTCCCTTCCTTCGTTCCTTCCTTCCTTCCTTCGTTCCTTCCTTCCTTCCTTCCTTCCTTCCTTCCTTCCTTCCCTCCTCGCTTCCGTCCTTGTTTGTTTTCGCCTTACTTTATTCTTGCTTCATTGCTTTATTGCTTGTTTGCTGGCTGGCTGACTGGCTGGCTGGCTGGCTGGCTCGCTCGCTCGCTCGCTCGCTCGCTCGCTCGCTCGCTTGCTTGCTTGCTTGCTTGTTTGTGTTTTTGTTGGTTGTTGTTGTTGTAATTGTGTTGGTTTGTGCTTTCGTTCTTGTGAACATTATTTGTTCGAGGTCCAGCAGCTGTTGCTGTTGCTGTGCTGTTTCCTGTGATGCTACTGACGTTATGTTTATTGTATAGTCGATTGTTGGCTGCTCGTCAACTTCTACTTGCTGGCAACATTCAATGATTGTAATCCACACGGTATTTTCGGGCAGACAGGCTTCATAGCTTCAATAGAAAACCATTTTGGAGGCAACTCATTTGGTGAAACGGGTAGTACTGTGGCGCATTGATTGTCCTTGCCTTAGCTGCTCGGAAGTTGCCTTGTGCAGACCGCGTCTATCAGAGGCCTACCAATGTCAGGATAATTTTGTTTGCTGTTTAATGAAACCTGAAGTGTCCTAGTTTCTTGTACTTTGACAACTCAGATGTTTGTGTATGCGCACTTAAGTTGGAATCCTGTTGCCTTACTTCATCATGTATGACAGGCTGAATTGAAACTGGCAACTCTGACTCATCTTGACTGCTATTGGGTTGGATCTTTAGACTTTCACTTTTTGGGAAATCAAGCTTTTCCACTAAGCCCACAAACAGTTAGACTTTTGCAGAGGGGTCACCAGCAACCAAGGTCATAACAGGGGAACTTGTGGGTACTGAATGGCAAAGCGACGTCTCTGGCAGGATGCTGCTGCCCGCCCAGCCCAGAGAAGCTTGGCTTGCTTGCAGGGCATGCTTTCACCACGGAAACTTGTTTTTTTGTTTTTACGGCGCGCTTGGCAGGGTCATTTAGCAATGCTTTGGTACATGGAATACTCCCTTGCAAATCATTTTGGAACATAAAAGGGGACCCCAAAGAAAGATTCCTCTCAAGATGATCACCAGATGGTTCTTTAGGTTCTGCTTATTTGCGGGCTTTATAGTGCATATAGTTTCTTCCAAACGAACATGGCATTTCGTAAGCACCCTTGGAAGAAGTGAATGCTTGGTTGCATTCTGGGCCCCTGCGCCCTGTGCCACCTGCATGTGTGCTGGCTGCAGCTGGCCTTGTGGCTTATTAATGCAGGCAATGATAGCATTCGGGTTATATAACCCCTCCTGGAAGTTGGAGGAACCTAGCGGTGGCTCTCAACCAGACACACACCCGCTTGCCTTTGGATGTGTACTTGTCCTTTACCCCAAGATGACTGAATTTCATACGGCAACTGAATGGGCCCCCCTACTCCAAATACCCTTCTTTTTAAGGTATGATGTCGACTCTCTACTAAAAAACAAGGTATTTACCATGGAAACCCACAACACACCCTAGAAAAAGTGGGCATTTGGAGTAAGGGGTACAGAAACCCGGCTTCCTTTCCGAGGCCTTCAGAACATTTTTTCCCCCAAAAAAGGGACCGGCGAATCCGAGTGCGGACTGCGCGAGGAGTTCCTGAGCTGGGAATATGGGCGCTGCCTGGGTGCCCACGTTTGGCCGTGGAGGCGGGGCAGATCCCTCGCTGAAGAGTTCGTCGGCATGGCGGATGTCCGAAGGCTTAAGACCAAGTCCTGGCGGCCCAGCTGCAGTTGACTCAGGGCAAAATGAGAAATGAGAAATGGATGTGTCTCCAATGACGGACTTTGAAGCCCTGGGGGGCATCGTGCTCAACGCCATCCAAAAAAGAAAGGGGGGGCTTTTTTGCATTCTGAAGGGAGTCAAAGCGTGTTGAACTGTTTGGAAAGAGTGTGCAGAGGGCATTTCCATGATACCAACCCTGACGGTGCGTGAGCAGCAACTCCGCGTGGTGTGAGAAGGAAGGTGCTCAATTGCAAGATCCTGATTAATCCTGGTTGGTCATGTACATCAGCATGTATATATCGACAATATATATATATATATAGATATCGTTCTGCCTCCGACATCGGCTTGGTGACAATATTGTGCAGGTCCGAGATTTGGTCAATGTTGCATGCGTTGCAAGGGTGCGGTGTTGCCCGGCAGGCGCCCTACCATATGTGTGGCATCGGCGTTTGCCTGAATATAGTTCCTGTAAACTGGTTCCCCAAGCCATCTTATGCACTAGCTCCACGACGTATGATGCAGCATGATGCAAGTATGTTTTGCAGGCTCCATGCAAATGGTCCACCGAAATTCTAGCTCCAAGCTCCATCATGTAAGTATGTGTGCTCTTTCGATGTGTCGGAAGTCAGCCTGCCTCCTCGCAGGTTCGCGTTTGTAAGCATTTGCTCCTGCACTTCCCGGCATGTTGAAGACACGTTTTTTTCCCGAGCCGTGATTTTGTTTTTGACATGCAAAGGCGTGCCTTCGACTGCTGGCTCTTACAGTGAGTGTGCACATCCTGAACCAGATGACAGTGTATGTGTTGATATCCACAACAAAGATAGCGGCACCGCATCCTGCTTGCAAGTCGTGTTTTTGTTTGCAACAAATAGGGAGATGGCTTTTGCCGGCTTTCGGGGCATTCGAGATCCTCACCAGGATCCTCCTCTACACGCCGGTCTCCGAGTCCTTACACTTCGCTTTGGCGGCGAAGGGGGCAAGTTTACTTCTGGGCGGTTCAGGCCTGGGGAGCCAGGGATTTCAGATCGCACAAACTGATACGCTGGATATAGTGGTTCAAATACAAGCATTGATCGTACGCTGGGAGAACTGACTACTCACATCTTCAACATTTGTGGTTCGAATACAAGCATTGAGTGTAAGATGGGATAGATTATTACTCACATCTTCAACATATTTCTACTGAAATAGGGGCTCTGGCTTATTGGATGCGTGGATTTGTGCATCCACTTCTTGGCATTGCCTTTCAGATGTGTTGCCAAACGTCACGGGGTTTTATATATGCAGCTGGCGTGTCTCACAGGGGATGCCCAAAACAGATGCTTTCCCTGTCGTTCCCTTTGAGCAGGCCCAGAAAAGGCAGGCTGTTTGCTGTGTCCCTTCAAGCCCGATACAGGTTTTCTCGAGAGAGGAAAGACATCCTGGGGTGTTGCTTTGGGATGCTGCCAGCCGCATCTGGCTTGGCTGAACATGGTGTCACGGAGTTCTCGGCAAGTTGTGAAATGCTCAAAATAACTCAACTGGGAGGTCATACGAGTGCGGAACAAGTTAGAATGAGGCTGTGGGGTTATTACTATTAGGAGGAGTATTTCATTTAGGAGTTTTTTCGTTTTTTTTTTTGGGGGGGGGATTTTTCCCCAGATAGCTGAAAGCTATAGGGGTTCTAACTTCTAATAAAGAGGGGGAAGTGATTTGCGAGATTGATGGGCTGGTGCTAAGGGGCGTGCAGTTTGGGGTGCTGGTTTTTGCGGATTGGGGTGCTGTTTGAGGTGCTGATGGCAGTGCGGGCGCATCTTTTCAAGATTGATGGTAGGGTGCTAGGGAACATGCAGTTTGGGGGTGCTGGTGCAGGTGCTGTTTTGGGGGTGACGGTGCACGCGTGTTTTTGCATCTTGACGGTAGGGTGCACGGGGGCATGCAGTTTGGGGTGCTGGTGCTGGTGGTGTTTTGGGATGCTGTTTGGGGAGCTGTTTGAGGTGCTGGTGACGGTGCGGGCGCAATTTGCGATATTGACGCCCGGGTGCTGTCGGGCATGCAGGTGATGGCGCAGGCACATGTTTGCATCTTGACGGTAGGGTGCAAGGGGGCATGCAGCTTGGGGTGCTGGTGCAGGTGGCGTTTTGGGGTGCTGTTTGGGGTGCTCTTATAGGGTGACGATGCAGGCACATTTTTGCGAGATTGACGGCAGGGTGCAGGGGGCATGCAGTTTGGGGTGCTGCTGCAGGTGCTGTGTTGGGATGCTGTTTGGGGTGCTGTTGGAGGTGCTAGTGATGGCGCGGGTGCTCAATTGACAGCCGGGTGCTGTTTGGGACGCTCTTTGGGGGGTGCTGTTGGAGGTGCTGGTGTGCAATCATTGCTATCTGGGGTCTATGCTGGTGTATTTTTTTTTCGCTTTTGGCTTCTTGGCTTCTTGGCTTCTTGGCTTCTTGGCTGTTCAGCTTCTTGGCTTCTGGGCTTCTGGGCTTTTCGGCTTTTTGCTGGTTTATGCGGCTTTTGGTGGCTTTTTGGCTTTTCGCATCCTCTGCATTTCCAGTTCCTCTTCGGCAGGTGACGTTTTTGCTTTTGCGGGTTTATGCGGCTTTTGGCGGCTTTTGGCGGCTTTTGGCGGCTTTGGCTTTTCGCATCCTTCGGGCTTTTTGGCTTTTACGCCCTTTCATTGGTTTTTTGGATTTGGCTTCCCGCATCATCAGCATCACCACCACCCTATTTGAATCATCACTTCTTCGGACATCATGGCAAGGGAACCCCCCCCCCAACCCACCCGCTACTGTTTAGATTGTTTGCAGAGTAAATGCACCCCTATTTGAATCAACTCTTCTTCAAACATCATGGGGGGGGTTGCCGCCTCCCCCCCGTTACTTTTTAGATTTCTTGCAGAGATTGAATTGCACCCCTGTTTGAATCATCATTTTTCGAGCGTCCAATTTCGCGAGAAAATGCTGCAAAATACGACATTTTAGGTAATCTGTGTAATGATGTGTAATGCATGTATGGTATGCATTTCTTCGAACATCATAGGGGAAGCCACCCCGCCAACCCTCCCGCTGCCTTTTAAATTCTATCGCACCCTTTCTTGAATTTTTGCACCCCTACTTGAATCATCACTTCTTCCGACATCATGGGGGGGCTGCCGCCCCCCCCAACCCCCCCGCTACGTTTTAGATTTTCTACAGAGATTTAATTGCACCCCTGGTTGAATCATCAATTCCTCGAACATCATGGAGGGTGCTGTTCCCCCCGCTAGTTGCAAACTTTTTGCAGAGATTTAATTGCACCCCTATTCGAATCATCACTTCTGCGACCATCATGCGGGGGGCTGCCGCCCCCCCCCAACCCCCCCGTTGTTTTTCTTCCCCGTTTTGTTTTTCCCCGTTGTTCTTCTTCTTTTTTCTTCCTTGTTTATTGTTTTTCTTTTCTGGGATTGAAATGCCCTCCTGCTTGAATCATTATTTGTTTGACCCCGTCAACCCGCCAGCTACTTTTTGGATTCTGTTACCCACGATTGGTTGGTGATGCTAGGGATGTTGGTCGGACATGCGGGGGATGTTGAAAACGATGCTGGGGATGTTGACGGGCTAGTGTAAAATGCGTCAATTTCGCAAGAAAATGCTGTAAAATACTGTACGACATTTTACTGTCCCGGACGAAAAACGAAAACAAAACCCCAAAAAATCGGGAAAAACAACAAATCCTATTACTATGAAGTATCCAATCTTTGGAGCCATGTTGCCCACCCATATTATGCGTTCAGATATATTGTCGAGTACTTGGGGGTAAGGTACCAGGATCATAAGGACTATCATGGGTGTGCAGTTAGGTTCAGTCAGCTCATGGGGACGGAAGGGAGCCAATGGCAGCCAATGGCAGCCAATGGCCGCCAACCGGGGGCGGGACTTATGTGTGGCTCAATACGGGGGGAATCCGTTTCGGGCGTTGTTTTTTTGTTTAAACGGGAACCGGTGCTTGGGCTGCCTTTTTTTGTTTTAAACGGGAACCAAAAGTCGACACACCGCAGACCCGCCAGGCATGAACGCCTTGCCCGCTTTTATCATGATCAGCTGCTCGGTGGGCACCATCATTCTTCTGAGGCAGGGCTTGCTGTTCTGGCGCTTGCCTGGACCGCTGCAGGGCTGATCTGGGTATGGGTGAAAATTAAACCACCAGGGGACCACAGGTTGTAGTCCATGCTTTCATTTACCAGGGTTCCATTTTGGGTACCGATTTTTGACCCACAGCCATCTGATGCAAGCAATGCGGCAGGAGTACCTGACCCGACAGATTTCGTTCACGCGGCCTCGGATGCCCTCTTCCGCTGGGGCACCACCAATTTGAAGCGATTCGGCAGAAGGAACCCTTTTTTCAGTGGCCAAAAGTTGGGTTCTTGCTGAGGCAAGTTTGCACTTAGAACCCCACAAAAGGCCCAACCAAAGATCTTTTTTCCCCGCGGTTCCAGGTCAATCTTTGGAATGGGGGCCCTACGATTGTTATTCCTTTGGTCTCAGAACTTGCGCATTCCGTCGCCTTGGGCTGACTTGGCAGGGGCGGCTTAGCCTGCCTCACGATCCTAGCCCTGAGCTTCTGCGAGCTATTGCTGCTTCGGCTCAGGCGCGGTCGAAGCAGTTCGGCGAGTCGCGGGAGTTCACGGTGACTTGTGGGGAGTCCTTCGCGCAAAACGATGAGCCAGCTTGAACTCGGCATGCTGCATGTTTCTGTTCATTTCCCATGGCCCATGGTGTTCTATTTGAGTTGGTTAGCCACCAACGCGCGTTGGGCTGCTATTGAGTGTCTCAAATGACTCGTAAATATATATATATATATAGCTAGGCTTGTAGGATGGACTCCTGTCAAGTGGCACGGGTAAACGGGATATTTGTATGCAGATGGTTGGTTGCAAACCCTCAGGCTGACACAGCCACGAGGGTCTTGAGGAGATTACTCCGGCAGGTGCTGTTTACCAAAGAAGCTTTGAAGGCAAGCTTTAGGGGCTACGTTGAAACGACAGTCCTTCAAGGTGATAAAGACAGGTAGAAATGCCCCAATGGCCAACCACCCAGGATGACCAAGCCGGGGATGTTCATCAGATGGGCGTCAAATGATCACTAGAAACCGCCCGCAAATTCTCTCCAGAAGCCATACTGCCAGCGGGTGGTTTCCCGTGTCCCAATACGGATTCCCGGCATCATGTTAAGCAACCCACAAGCGTCGCGCATCGCGAGGCCGGACCTAAACAAGTGGCGTGGGCACGAGCCACAGCGGGAAATCGGTGTGGGTTGCTTCCTTTTTGGTTGGTGTGTGTAAAGTTGGGGAACTATGGGAACCTTCAAATTGGGCTTCCTTCTTAGTTTCCCCTAAAAGAACGGGGCAAAGTCCCATCTCGGGGGTAACTAAGGTCTGTCAACTTGCAGTCCCAGGCTATGAAACTGAATTTGTCGTCGATTCCCCGACTTTGAGCCAAGATTTTGCAACCACCCAAATGCTGAGGGCGCATAGAGAGGCCGGGAACATCACTCCAAGCGGTTTGTTTTGTGCTTGAACCCTCACTGGAAGTTTCAACTTATCCCGTTGTCATCAAAAAAGCATCGCTTCTCACGTGAAGCTCTCTATGTATATATATATATATGTATGTATGTATGTATGTATATGTTCCCGTCGCCTCCCCAGGCCCCCCCCCCCCCCCCCCCGCGCCGCTCAATGGTATGGGTCCAGCCAGGGACGGGCAACCATGGACCCCCCCACCCATCTTACAGGGGGGGGGGGGGCTTGTACGGTCACACTGTGCTAATTCTATAGGGACCAACCCCATTTCACCATGGAACCCCCCATCCAAAAGGCCGTGGGGGCTCACAGTGTGCTACCTTCTTGATTGAGCATGACCTTTGTGGGGAGGTGGCGGGGCCAAGGAAGACTGGATCATATATGAGGTGGTGCCAACATGTTGGGTTGACGGGGGGGGTTGGCCCGGGGTGGGGTGGGGTGGGGTGGGGTGGGGATGATAGTGTTCATGAGATGAGAGGTGACCGCTCTTTGGGGTGGGGTGGGGTGGGGTGGGGATGATAGCGTTCATGAGATGAGAGGTGACCGCTCTTTGGGGTGGGGTGGGGTGGGGTGGGGATGATAGCGTTCATGAGAGGAGAGGCGACCGCTCTTTGGGGTGGGTGGGGTGGGGTGGGGACGATAGCGTTCATGAGATGACAGGTGACCGCTCTTTGGGGTGGGGTGGGGTGGGGTGGGGTGGGGTGGGGTGGGGTGGGGTGGGGATGATAGATGAGCTCACCGAGGTGACCGCTCTTGGGGTGGGGTGGGGTGGGGACGATAGCGTTCATGTTCGGCCGGGGTGATGTAATGCAGGATTGCTTTGTAACGTGCTCGCACCTTCTTGAGTGCTCAGGCAGATGGAGTCTGCAGGTTTAGCTTTGGTCATACTACTTCGTTTGGCGAAGGTATCGCCCATTCCGTTCTTGCGAAAGTGGTGGCATGAAGATGTGCGGTATGTGGATGCTCTACACGAGAGGCATGTGTATATATATATATATATGTATCGATATATATATATATATATGTCTATTTATATGTATATATATATATTTATATATACATACATATATACATATATATTTATATATATTTATACGTCCGCTGATTAAAAAAACGTGGAACTGTCACGGCAGCGTACTCCAGTTGTTATCTCGGGTACGCGAAGTTGCAGGGTTTGGTAAGCGACATTCCTGGGAGGCATGCTTGAAAATGCAGTGATTCGTGGCACATTTGAGCACCTGTTCAATGCGATGCACTTTCAACTCGCCATCGTCCCGGGCCAACCCCCCCCGGCAACCCAACATGTTGCATTGTCGGGGGACTGGCCAATCCCCCCAGCAAACTCGGCGACTGAATGGAGGCCGGTTGTCGCCCATGTGTGTGCCACTGAATGTACGCTTACGGCTCCAAACGCATCACTCAATAATAATTCCTTAGTTTACTGATTTTCATCGGTGCTCGCGTAGCCACTCCAGCTTCTTCCAGCAGGTCTATTGCAGCAGGTCTGCAGATCACTAGAATCTGTCTCCGTGACAGAGTACCTAATGCGATTCTGAAGGCCCAGCAGCCGATGAATGCCACAAAGCGGATAATGCCCCTGCGAGGTGTCTTTGAGGTCGCAGGAAATATGACTGCGAAGCTGCGGTTCTAAGCCAGTGCGTCGAACTGAGACAGGGGGAACATTGTTTGTCGTACGTGGGCTAGGGGTTCGGGATTTGCTCACGGATGCAGCTGCAGCGCTCACCTTTCCAACATGCGTTGACATCCCCACCTGCTTTTCGTCCCAGCCAGCGGATTTGAAGCAGCAAGCACATGCATCCGCCCGGCAGCGCCGCGCACCCGGTCCCGGGCCAATGTTCCCTATGCTAACTTCAGTCAGTTGCCTGCGTCGGATCCTTGCCTTACCCTTCAGAGTTGGTTACGTGACACTTATGTGGCCATAAATCAAAAGCCCGTAGCCCGATCCCCACTAAAATAGGTTCTAAAATGGGTGGTGCACCTACCCCAAAATGGGATCCCATTGGTTTTGACCCACAGCCATGTGGCGTGCCCTCAGGGTCATGTTGGGCGTAGTGCCCTTCAGCCTGGTTTTCGCCTCTAGCCCAGTGACTCGCACTGGATGCCTTCCCATGGTTCAGGCTGCACACCGCAATGGTGGTGCTGACGCTCGGGGTCCGGGTTCCCAGAGCAAATCTGCGCAACGGAGCTGCGCGCAGACGACCACAGGCAAGATTCAAACTGCGCAATGCGGTGAGTGTGCGTTTTTTTTTTCTTTTCGAGGATACGTTTTCGGGTGGGATTGAAGTGAAACCCAAGGAACACTACCTTTTCAGGGTTTAGGGTATTTTGGCACATACCCATTTAACTAAGGATGATCAACAACCAACCATTTGGTTTTTGTTAGGTGGTTTCTGGTTTGGGGAAGCTGGGAGCATCTCATTAGCGCAAATTAGCACAAGCTCACCGCGCGGGAAACTCATCAAGGTCCCCGACTTGTCAAACCGAAGGGGCACTAGACACCTTCGTGGCTGGAATTGGCAAGGGAAATGTCTCCACATGGTCAGTGACGAAACAGGGAACTATTGCTTGGTGGCTCCCAGCCATCCGGTTCCTTAGCTTTTTAGCCTTGTGTTTAGTGGTAGTTTCCATTTTACCCACTAAAAGTTTAACTTTTAGCGGGGAATCTCTGGGCAGCCCAGATTGGTCAAAGAGTGTCCAAGCGGCATGTATATTCGAATGCCTGGAGGCCGCAGGGATGGAGGTTGGATTTGTCCAATCTTTCAGCCTCAGGCCACACATCCGGTGGCTTGTCTAATCGAGGCATCCTTTGAAAAAAAGCAGGTCGATTTGTCCTCCCAGTTGTCCAGTGGATTCCTCCCTTTTGCCATTTGGCTGCGTGGCAAAACTAAGGAACCCCGAAAATGGTTGATGTCTTTTTAAGCCATCTCCAAACGGGTACCCTCAAAAAGGGACTGGCCCTGGCATTAGGTGAAATTAGACAAGCAATTGGTTTAAGAGTGCTTCAACTGGTGATCACTCTAAGCCGGTGACCAGACGCCGCATTTATAGTTGCATTCCTGATTCCTTCCCTCGATGACAAGCATCATGTTCAGATGGTTGAAGGGATCCCGATCTCCTTGTCTTCGAGGTAGACCCGGGGGTGGTTTTTATGTTGGACACCTGTGATGGTCAAGTGCTTGTATGCCATGATGCTCATAGAAGTGAGTCGGGTAATCTGACGAGAGCTGGGCCTATGGGCCTCATGTTAGGCAGATCTCTGATCCTAGGCTTAGCCTAGGCTTGGAGATGATACAGCACCTGATGAACGCTCCAAAGGTCCATCACAAGCGAACCAAACTCAGCCGCAGCATGTTTTCCGCAGAAACGATGGACTAGCAGCGCTCAGACGCGCCCTGGGCCCTGGGTGACTTGTGATGTGGATGAGGCCCTACTGACGGTGCATGCTGCTGCAGACAAACCACCAACATCATAGCATCGTCTCGAAACGATTGGTGACTTATGCTGAGAGCCACCGGCAAAACCCATTCCCAACACCAGAGGTGTTCATTTTTCTGGGTGGAAGCATAGTCCAATGTGAGACTTGGCAGAGGTGTGCATGCAGAGCCTGCAGGGCTCTGTGGAGCAGCTTTGGTGCCAGGACGGGTGTCGACTTGTTGTCGTTTTGTTGAGGTGTGTTTTGAAGGTATCTTGATAGCTTGTTACCCTTCCTCCAAGTAACATGGCACCTGTAGGGAGGTACCTGGAAGATTGGTTTCCTTTTGAAAGGACCCCCTCTGAGTTGCCATGTTAGTGGGAAGGAGGGTAGGTGTTTCCAAAGGTCAGCCACGCGTTTCCACGCATTTGCTTGTTACCCAGGAGGCGGCAAAAGGGGTCCTGCGAGTTCCCTTTTGGCATGGATCTATTTTCATGGCCAGCTCCCCGGAACATGGACACCCCCTTTTAAACAAAAACAAGTTCAGAGGCAGCTCCTTTTGCCGAACTCCGAACTCTTTGTTTAGTTTCCAAGTTAATTTGGGACTGGTGACTTTGAGTGACAAGTGCAACATTTCAATGCCCTTTTGCCCCTCGAAATGTGATCGGCAATGACTGAGGGTAAAGGGCAGCTTTTGCGGGCGCCCGCAAAGACAGAAATCTGCGGAGCTTTGGCATTTCATGGGCCGGGGTGTCCTTTTGTAGAAAGCCATAGAAAGCCCCATGAAACACCATGGCAAGTAGGTCATTGAGAGACCCTAGAGCCCCAAGAAGGTATTCCAGGCCTCGTAAGCGTTTGACGAGAAGAAGCTATACACAAAATGCACTTTCAGGACAGCTGGTTTCATTTAGGGACAAGCAGGCCAGGCAGTTTTAAGTACAAGAAGGAGCCCTCGGATCTTTGGAATTCAGGCAAAACTGTTTTTTTCAGGCCTCAGGATCTAGGCTGGGCAATGTGAAGGTTCCTGAGAAGGCCCATGCAAATTGGGGTCAGTCTGCGGACAATGTGTACTTTCAGAACAAGGATGCCTCAAGGGAAACTCATCTACATAGTGTTGACCCTTCGTAGATGAGGAACGAGCGTGGCTTGTCAGCTCAGACAAAAACATGCAGAGGCAAATGTGTCCACCCCAGACGAATCAACCAGGTGGATTATGGGGCTGCTTCGTCCCAAAGTGACAGAGTTTCCCTGAAATCATTGGCTTTTGTGAACTAATTGTCGCTCCCTATTGGGCAAAAGTGGTAGATGCCATAAGACCTTCTCAGCAATATGGGTGTGGGTCAAGATTAAACCGCCAGGGGAAGGGCTGTATTAGTCATGGGTTCCATTTACCAGGGTATCATTTTGGGTACCCATGTTTGACCCACAGCCATATAGGTTGCAGATGGGTTTCCTTTGCTTTTCCTTATCCGCGCCGATTTTCGACAGCCAGGTGGATGACTTCTATTTGCACCCCCGACGACCCAAGGCAAAGGCCTCAGACAGATGGTGTTGTTCCACTTCAATTTGCTTCAGAATATATATATATATATTATATAATATGTATTGTTTGCTCCATCAGCAGCAATTGTTCTCTTGTTGGTTTTAAAGGGAATGTTTTTTCCAGGTGGCTTAAGCAAATGGAAGTTAATTATCAAAGTTTTGCTGGAATCGATTAGCAATGCCCCAAACACCCTTCCGTGGATATCCTTGCAAGTTTTTTTTTTTTTTTTTTTTTTTTTTAAAGTTTTTGTTTTTTTTCGAATAAGCCCGTCCAGCCCGCCGGTTTTGGAGGCCCTCAGCGTCGACTTTCTGCTTTCTTGGGCACTTTCTGTACCAGAGGAAACCCCTGGCATTTTTCAGTTGCCATTTGCGTGTACCAAGGAATCGACCCTTTCAAATAGAGGATGTCCGTTGGTTGCCCAGTTGAACCCATTCCCAAAAGGGTTCCTTTCGACATGTCCATGCTGCCTCACCCAAAGGCTCACATGGCTGAGTTCGCCATGTTCAAGCCATCGACGTGGTGCGTTGTGGCTTTTTGAGCCGGTATTCTGCACCTGTGTTAAGTTGTTATAACTGTTCTGAGTTGACTTCCCACTTTGTTCATTGTCAGAATCCATGCACTTTCCCAGCACTTTTCGGTCTGAGAAGCGCCGGAGAGTAGAGCGTGCCCTCTAAGTCCTGGACGCTGTGCCTGCTGGGTACTTGCTGGGACTTCTGAAAAGCGAGCGGCGGCGGTCGGCCAGATGCACAACAAATCCCGCACCAGGTGGTGGTTTATCCCGCGATTCATAGGTTTCATCCATCCTGACTGGAGGGATTTTTTGCGCCCACCTGGTCACCTGGTTGAAGCTGAACCTTGTGCTTGCTGCTAGGAAAGCATCTTTTGGATACCCCAGATTGATCCAGTTTGCAGACGACCTTTCCCTTACCACCTTTCCCTTGTGTACCTTTTCTCTCAAGTCGATGAGGCGTTGCAACGCGTGTTGCAGCAATGATTCGGCCACCGGATTTTCTGAAATAAGAGCCTCCGAAGAATTGGTTTCCGTGAGGGTTTCTTGAGGAGCAGCAATTGAACAGGCCGGTTTTTGGTATTGCAGACTGCTGATATTACCTGGCACTTCATGATACCGCGATGTGGTCATGGTACAAGCTGCAAGCAGGGTATAAGTTATGCTACTCTTCAGCATCGTTGCGCTTGTTTTGTACCAAATGCTCACACGTGCAATGTGTCAAAACCGTGTCGGTTTCCTTCTAACCCCCACCAAAGAGTTCATGTTTGACTTATGCACTATATGTTTGTATATGTATATATATACACATGTTAGCTGGTGCCATGTTAGGCCCACAAATGCTGAGCCGCAACAAACTATGCCGCTACCTAGCCCGCTCAAGTCGCGAGGTATACACAAGAAGCCATAAATCGCTTGCCACAGATTTGGCAGCTTCACATGCAGCTACTTGCCGTTTGGCACCTTGGACTTCACTCCCGGGCTTCCTTTGACAGGGGTCGAAACGAGCTCGAACCCTAAGCCGGCTCACAGTTCTCATGTGAAGCGGAAGCCTGGTTCAACCAGTATGTCCTTTCATGAAACGGAAGCCTGGTTCAACTAGTATGTCCTTTCATGTTCAATTGTCCAAAGGGCACCATGGATATTGTTTCTTTCCACAGCCTTCTGGCATGGCCCTGCATCCTGCGCGGCTAGCGCGGCTGCGAGTGCAAGGATCGGATCGATCATTGTTCGCCCCCACGGAGGCCCTTGGACACACTCCCTCAAGGGCTGCAACTTACCTGTGGGATGGACTGCCACTTTTAACTCTGCTTTTGAAAACACATGTTCTAGACGTTTAAAAGCTAGTTCCAGTCTTTTTGGTCACGGTGAGAGGGTTTTTTTCCCTTTGCAATTGGTTACCAAGGAAAGCCTGAACCACAATATGCTGTTGATTTGGAAATCGCTTTTTTCCGCAGCAAGCCACGCAGTCAGCGAAGGGCTACGGAGGTATCATTTTTGTGACTCTTGATCCTGTGGCCTTCGGTCGGAGGGGACTGGCGCGGCACGCGCCCGGCCCAAGTAGCTTAAGGGGCGACTCGAGCAACTGTCAAGGCGTTTTGCCCTGGCGGTTTCCTGAAGCGCTTCCTATTCTTTCGTCAAGGCTTTTCATGGTTTCCCTTCAACACGTGATTCAGTTAGTAACAACAGATGTTACAGCAGCAAGCAACGAATGGTGGTTGATCAAAAGGTCCGATACACATGGGGTCACCGTCAGGGAAACCACACAAAAAGATGCCCTAAGTGGAGTATTGATCACCTCCGAATCAACCTCCCAGCTTTTTTGTCGATCCTTTTGGTGCCCATGTAAAATTGACCCCCCCCCCCAAATCCACCGGGATTTTGATCAACACCCAAAACAACCCTTCATTTTTGGTGCCCTTGGAAGATTGAACCGAGTATTATCCCATGTTTTTTGTCGGTCCTTTGGGTGAAAAATTGCCCCCCCCCAAAAAAAAAGCGAAAAACATCCACCCCCCCCCCCCCAAAAAAAAAATGGGCCCCCACCTCCACCCTCCCATGGTGCCTTTTTGGTTGAGGCAGAGCCGCCAGCTCGCTGGCGCGAGCACTCAGCAAGCTGGAGGAGGCGAACGACTGGGCGGTGTCCATGGGGGTTACTTGGGCTGGGGGCTAGACATACAGTCCCTCAGGCCCCGAGTTCCTGGACTTTAGTCACTTTTTTGGGGGATTTTAGTGGTAATCAGGAAGTTAGTCGCTTTTTGTGAAGGCCACTCCACTCTAGTGGTGAACAACAAGTTAGGTACTAGTAACTTTTTCTGGCCAATCCACTCAAGTAAGTAGAGGCCTATGTTCGACCATGATCAGGAGGGTTATAGATTTCCTTGTCCTGGTGTCGCCCCCTCGAAAGCGCTTAAGGGAAGTTTAGAGAATTTGAGGCATCGGCTTTGGGTGGGCACGTTCAGGATGCCGAAAAATTTACCAAGTCAGGTACACGTAATGTATGTGTGTATGTGTATATATATATATATATATATATATGTGCAATACATGTACATAATGTACGTAATACATACATGTATGAATCAACATTATATATATATATACACATATATATATATATACAATGTACACATATACCTATGCATGTGTTTTGTTGTTTGCAATGTGATGTGCGTTTGGATTGGGTGTGCATTGCACAGTGCACCCTTTGATTTGTTTGTCAGACACGCTACAAAGCATGTGACTGTTTAATAGGCATGGTCAAACCATGGGTGCATGAGCAAGCGTCCGAGCATCACTGGAAGGGCGGGCTCCAGGTTGCTACCTGAGTTACTTGCAACTGGTGTGCGCAACATGCTGACACAAACAACCCGCCCGTGAAAAATCCGCCAAACGGTCCCCGAGGAACACCTATATTGTATGGTACCCCGCCAAGTCCCTGAGAAAGGGGGCGGGGGTAGCTAATATGATAGATTCACAGACTCTTGAACAAGCCTGCAGCCTTCCCTACAAACTTCAGCCCTTAGCGTAGCCAGACTTCTAGTCATCTTGACAGACAGGCAGCACTTTCAACAAACTGTCATTCGTTTTAAGAAACAGGCAGCTGCTTTAGCAAGCTTCCGGCCACGGTAACACACTTTTCACTGCTGCAACAGTTTGCCAGTTCTTTGGACAACCATGCAATCTGATTTGCCCGGCTTCTCTCATCCCGCGTTACACCGCCACCTCTCAGCCTAACTAACTTTTGCGGCTCCCTGACTCAGCCTATAATTAATATATATATATATATATTCATACAACCATAAACGTTTAGTTCAGGAGCTGCGGCCCTCGCTGGATCAGCTGGCTTATGCGCGGACTTTGGAGCAGAAGCTGCGGCAGATTTGCCGCTTGAAGCCTTCCGCCACCGTGGTGGCGAAGGGCTGATGGAGCGAAAGGAACCAAACCATGGACCTCAAGAGAGGACCTTGGACCTCAAGATGAGAATTTCAACCAGGTAACCAGTTGACTGATCCAAGCATGGTTAAGCCGTTAAACGATGATGGCAGACGATGAGGGCAGACTCAAAGATGAAAAGTTCAATCAGTTGGTTGACGTTCATTGTTAAATCCAAAAGAGAGGTTCAAATCACGTGGGTTCATCCTCAGGAGAGGGCATGTTTAAACCGTTGAAGGGTTATGGCAGACGATTTGCACGCATCTCCCAAAGTGAGCGTCGATGGCCAATGTTTGAGTCCAAAGACGGCTCTAGAGCATATTTCCTGCTTTCGTGGGGATGGTGACCGCTCATACATGTTCGTACCAGCAATGCTATGGTTTATGGACTAGAAGGTCCTCAAGCTTACAACTGTGAAAGGGGTATGTCCTTTCCGACTTTGCTGACTGCCATACACAACAACCGGCCTGATTCTCTAAATGTCGAATGTAAACCAAGCACCGTCCGCATGTTGCCTTTTCCACCTTTCCCCTGCTTACGTGCTATAGGGAGTCAAGCGGAAGTGGCTAATTTCGAGTGTGCTATGGGCCTGGACACCCAGTTTTGACCATCACGGCATTGAGGTCTGAAGCTGGGAGGGCCCCTGAAGTGCTACGGCTCCTGCACCAATGGGACCTTTATGCAGGGATCTGCATCTTGGCGCTCTGCAACGCCAGTCGTGGTGACAAAAATACAAGGTCTCTGGGCCAAACAACTAGCTGTTTTCAGGTTTTGGGAAGTTCTAAATTAAAAGGCAGGAGAAACAGTTGAAATGCCGGGGTCAGGGATGTTGGCGCAGTCAGAGGTGGCACCAGCAACTCTGACCTACTATCACCGCTATCCGGCAAATCCAGGGACCACAAATAAGCCAGAAAATGTATTGTTTGCAAGCTTGTACCCCTGCTTCGCTTAGGGAATGAGACGGTTAGGACATTCCTGTTCTCCATTCTCCCGTTTTCGATTCCCTCATCGGGCGGGGGGGGCCCTTTCGGTTCAACCAAGAATGTTAAAGGCGTAGACTTGTGTTTGGATTTGGCATGTTCAAGGGTTCTCTTTGGGATGGCTTGCCACTCGGAAATGAATGGAGTGAGTTGGCTTGAAAGGCGTTGAAAGGGGACAAGCCCGGGTTCGAAATTTGCTAGATTCTTGGAATCTTCACCTGAACTGCATTCCGCAGTCTGATATGACTTCCCTGACTATCAATGCGCACAAGATGTGGTGCCGTCTCTGCAAACGGATCCACGTGAAGCCAATGGTAAGTTTGGAGTCCCAACTCAAATAGTCCAGCCTCTCACGAATCAGTTAACTATCCTTACTGGGAAAATTGCGTGAGGCGCTTTAGTCGGTCGATACTTCCAAAGACAGGGCAGTCCTCGAGGTGTTTGATTTCTTTCGGCCTTCGCCCTCGGCAAGTCCAAAAGGTTTCAATTTAGGACAACTCCTTCTTGAAAAAGCAACATACATATTCGAGATGCGTCTTCTGAGATGGGCATTCATCACAGAAGACGCGCAATCATTGCAAACTATCCAATTCGTGTCAATCTGGAGACTTCCGTGCAATGACCTGGGAAGCGGTCAGACCAAAGACGACGCATTCTACATGTGCCCCCTTCGGATCTTTAGAGTCCTCAGTCAGCAACACAAATCTTTGTCTAACCCAACAGGAAATGTTATTCTTATTCGTGGGTACCTATCCCCATCAGCGATTGGCAATGATATATTCTTTCTTGTTTTGGTTGATGGTGGCAGTTTGAGCATGGCGACACCCTGACATCCACAACAACAAGCACATGCCACACAGGCCAAAAACATGGTGTGTGATTGTTTGGGCCCAAGCTCACAAGGCTCGTTGCCGCTGGGCCCATCGGGCCGCGGCAGACGCTCAGGACGTGGACCTCACGTGGCTTTGCGACGAGCGCGTCATGGCCGCCACCTTCGGCCCGCGGACGGCGCGCGCGCCAATCACCAAGGCGCCGCCGCCGCCGCCACCACCGCCGCCGGGGCCTCCGCCTGGGGCACAGGCGTGGGGGGGGGGGGGCGGGGGGTGGGCGCTATTTTTAGGGTAGCCGTTGTTGGTGACAAAGGAAAACCGCCATCCCCTATTTCGACTGGAGAATTCAGGATGTGCTCCATGAGCAGTTGGGCCTGGGCGTGTCTCAGATTCGGATGGAGCCCTTTCGACTCGGGAAACCAGTCAGATCCCAGCTCCTGGCAGGCCTGGCAGGCCCAACCTCCAGGCAGGGCGGCGCATGCTTTTTTGGTCCCGCGCGGTTGGATTCTGGGTGCCCTCTCGGGCGTGTTTTGAGGCCCTGGGGCCTGTCTCGGACATTCTGAGACCCTTAATCTAAGGTAGTTTGACAATTTTGACCTACACAGACCTCGGAGTTCGGCCTCCTGCCCAAAGAACTGGCTTGTTTCGGCTTCGGCTTTTGTTGGCCATTGCGTCGTGCGTTCCTAGGGCCTTATTGTGGATGTTGGTTTCCTTGGGATGTTGTGTACGGCAAATAGCTGGAAACCGAACAAACCTGAAATTGCAAGTCTTAATCACCGCAATAGGGCCGTGGCCTCCCCGGCCTCCCCTGGCAGCAGCCGGTTATGTTGGAAGGTGGAGTCGCTTTGAGCCCTACGGAAGCGTGCAACCATGAGCAGGGCAATTATTTGTGAATTGAATCTGAAGGTACTCAAACAATAAGTAAGATGTAGCAATGTGATATCCAGGTGAGCGGCGAAAAAAACCTCCGTAGATCAATTTAGATGAAACTGGAAATTACTCTTGCAGTCGTAAGCGTTTTTGCGTGATTCGTAAGCGATCGGAAGGTCCTGCGTAAGCTGCATGCATGAGTCACTCGTCGTAAGCTTTGCGTAAGCTCTGTTTGTCAGATCCGTTTTTCGTTCAGACTGTTTGGTAGAAGTTGCTTTTGGTCCGCGTAATGCTTTTAGGCGTGAAAATGGGATCAGATTGCTGGAATGGGTTCTTTCGAGCAACAAGGAAAGGGATTCTTTCAGTGAACAACTTTTTCTGGCTCAGACAACTGCTGTTTGACCGTTGGGTTACTTGTGCAAACCTTTTGCAATGTTCCACGCACAGCGCGTTGGCCAGCTTGAACAAAAAAGCTCGCGTTTGGAAAACAACTTTTCGAGACCCGAAAGTTTTGTTTTGGCACCTCACCTTGTTCGTTGCGCGGGCTTGGAAAACAACATGTTGAGCCCCGCTTGTTTTGCTGCGGATTTGCCTTTTCACCTTTGGGCCTTGGGCTTGGAAAGCACAAACAACTTTTCGAGCCCAGTTTTTTTTTGTTGCGAGGCACCTTTTGCCACCTGCAGGCACTTTTCAGGGCCCCGAAGCCAAAAAAAGCTCGCGGGCTGGAACAACAACTTAGAAAACAACTTTTCGGGCCCCCAAAAGTTTTCCCCCTCTATGTCACTGCTGAGCCTGTGCAGCAAAGCCTGCACCTCTTGCTCGCAGCGCCCGTGCGCTGTCTGCAAAGTTTTCTTGAGCTGTTGCCCCTCTCTGGCCGTGAAAGCTTTAACACCGGCTTCGGGCAGCAACATCAGGATCACATGGTGTAGTGGTATCACACCCGCTTCGCATGCGTTGCTCTGTCATGCTGGCGCCTCTTGCTCGTAGTGGATCCTCGCAGAAAACAACTTTTCGGGTTCCCAAAAGTTTTCCCCTCCATGTCACTGCTGAGCCTGTGCAGCAAAGCCTTTGCGCCTTTCCAGGCAAGTTGTTGCTCTGTCCTGCCGGCGCCTCTTGCTCGCAGAGGTTCCGCGCGCTTTCTGCAGAAAACAACTTTTCGTGCCCCGAAAGTTTGTTTTCAGCTTTTGGCCCTCCATTGTCTTGCTGGGCCTGCGCAGCAGCCTTTCCATCTGCAAGCTGTTGCTTTGTCATGCTAGCGCCTCTTGCTCATCGAGGATCAGGCACGAGCAACTTGTCGTAAGCTATGCGTAAGCTCCATCTTCGAAAAATAGCAAACGTAAGCGACCTTTCGGTTGGCGGAAGCTTTCCGCAAGCGATTGCGGAAGCTGAAGTAATTTCCTTTACGGGTAACAGGGTTTTTTTTCACTGCTCAGGTGGTGTGCAGTGTGCAGCGTGTAGAATCGCATTTAGGCAAAATGACTTGGTTCAAGATAGGGAGCTAGAATATCTCAGGATGTTCAGCTGAAGAGCGCTCCCTGGCACCATTGTGCATTAAATGGTTCAACTGGCACGTGTTGGCATTTTTTAGGAATTCCTTCAGGCCTGCTTCGAGCCTGTTTCCTGATGTGCCACATGATTGCTCAAATTTAGAAGGTTCATTGCGGCGGATGGGTCTTGGTGCGAGCATGACTGTGTGGTAGATTCCTCTTGAAGCAATATCAAAGCGCTGTTGGTTTGGACGTTTGTTGGGGCCAAGAGTACCCTTCCAGCCTGTTGTGCAATTACCTGGCAGGAGTGAGCTAGTGATTCCAAACAAGGAACACCCCGGTTCTATCCGGCTTCATTTCGCGGAATTCACATGGACTTACATTCTCAGGGCAGTGTGTTGTTCTTGGGTTTGCTTCCTCTCGCTTGAGGGCATGGCAATGGCTGTTGCCAGGTTCAATCTGCAGCTCGGTTGAACTGGTTTCTGCCGAGCCAGAAAGTGTGAATGTTGACCCCATATAAACCAACCCCAGTTTGTAAATGGGGGCCGCGAGTAGGACTCATGGTAGGTTCAAGAGTTGCCCATGGAGGGGTAAGTTTCAAACAGCTGCTTAGGAGTCATCAAGAAGAACAAGTTATTGTACGGTTTAGTGCAGCGGGGCTTGGAGAACGAGGGACTAAATGAGGGTAGTTGATCAATGAAACTTGTCAGGCATCAGAAGTGCGCCATTGTCTAGGAGAGCAAGGAAGAAAGAAATGGAGGAAGCATCAAACAAAAGGGAAACATCGAAAGACCGAAGTAGTGAAATAAAGAAAGAGCTAACAAAATCAATCAGTAAACAGAGAAAGGAACAACACACATTGATCGAACGTAAGAACAAATGACAAAATTAAATACAAGAATCAAGAAAAGAGAGAAAGAGAGTAAGAGAGAAAGAAAGAAAGAAAGAAAGAAAGAAAGAAAGAAAGAAAGAAAGAAAGAAAGAAAGAAAGAAAGAAAGAAAGAAAGAGAAGAAAGAAAGAAAGAAAACGTAGCAAGGAAAGACAAATACACAGATAAACAATGTATATATACACGTATTATATATATATATATGCTGAAATACATAGCAAGCTATGTGCTGGTACAGAAAGCAGCAATGAAGGAAGGAAGAAAGACTGACAGAAAGAACGAACGAACGACATGAAGAAAGAAAGAAAGAAAGAAAGGAAGGATGCAATGACGAAAGGAAGGGTTTTCGGTCATCCGGCTTGCTCCAGCCCCCGAAACAGATATTATGTTCTGACAATAAGCTCCAGCAGTTTCCGCTCCAAGATGTCTGATTTTGTTTCTCCCTCTCTCAGCCCCAGAATCGAAACTCAGACAGCTTTCAGGGTTGCTCCATTTTTTGGACGACCACACTGGTTTAGCATGTCAGTGTTGGCTTTTCCCAAGGAATGTGGCTCTGGGTCAAAACCAATGGGATCCCATTTTGGGGTAGGTGCACCACCCATTTTAGAACCTATTTTAGTGGGGATTGGGATGTTCGCTGGGGGTATGGGGTTTTGACCTATGGCCATGTGCTTTTTCTACCCGGCCAAACCGTTTGGCTTGGAAAGTGCAGCGTGTCGAATCTCCGGCCTGGCCAAATCTGTCAGAGCTCAGCCTTGGCAAAAAAGACGATGCCACAACGGGAAACTGGGTAGGGTTTCCCTTTAAACCATCCTGAAAAGTGTACCATCAAAATCTTTCAAACCCAACTGGATACTGGAACACTGAGTTAAGCAACCCCTGGTTGACTTTGATAGAACTTTTTAGAGGGCTCTATTTGTGAGGGAATCTGTCATTGTTGGACGGAGCACGTGGTTGGTGGGCATACATCCCCATAATTATGTCCAGCAGAATCCTAGCAACGCAAGTGTAGAACTTCCCAAACGGGAGGACCCTTCCTGGTTTTCCTTTGGTTTCCCTTTGGCTTCCCCTGGTTTCCGTTGCTTTATTTCAGTTTCCTTTGGTTTCCGTTGCTTTTTTTGGGTTTCCTTCGGTTTTCCTTTGGTTTCCGTTGCTTTATTTCAGTTTCCTTTGGTTTCCGTTGCTTTTTTTGGTCTCCCTTGGTTTCCCTTTGGTTTCAGCTTGTCTTTCCTTGCAGCTTCACACCTGACTCGCCGGAGGCCTCCAAAGTGTGCCCAAAGCTGCCGTGGCCTTGCAGCTCGACAGCTCGACTCGACTAGCGGGGGGCGGGGGGGGGGTGGGGTGGGGTAGGGTGGGTGGGTGTTGATTCGTGACTTAGGCACGACTACCGGCGGGGAGGGGGCGCCTTTTCCTCAAACAAATGAAGATGTTTGTTGATTCGTGACTTAGGCATCCCTTTGGTGGGCATCATGTGGAGATGTTGGTCTGTACCAAACTTTTGAGGTGGTTTAGCTCGTAAAAATCATCGCCAAATGAGTGTGTCGTTTTCAGGCCCCTTTTTGGGTTGGTTTAGAGGGACACTGACAGGGAAGCCACTTTCTTTGGGAGCCCCGCCATCTTGAGACAGAACGGAAGTATGAAGTATGTTCCAAATCCAAGGGCCCAGGACTTCACTGTTCAGGATCTTTGCAGTGTCTTAGGCTAGGGAGACATCCTACGGACGCCTGGCACATGGCGCGTTTCCTCTTGGTTTCCCTTCAACCATTCGAAATCCCTCCCGCACATCATGGAAGCATCAATTTGCAACGGACCGCCATGCAGGGTGTTCCTTGGCATCGCATTTTAAGACACCCCTCAACAAAGGACTGTCTACACTGTTGCGGGGATCCAACGTTATTTTCCACCCAAAACATGTCAAGCCAGGAAACCTTGCCGTGTTTTACGCCAATTCATCGCCAAGCTTGATCAAGGCATGGCTGCAGACAAGGATTCACTCAGCATGGGGTCGGGGGTTGGCACCCCTACCCTTACCGCCAAAAGAACGTGTCAATGGGTCAAAGCCCCGTACCCCCAGTGAACATCCGAATTCCAACTAAAATAGGTTCTGGATAGTGCACCTATCCCAAAATGGTACCATTGGTTTTGAACCACGGCCATGCTTTGGCCTCCGGCAGAAACGAAGGCTGGGCGCTTGCCTGCGACCCCGAAACCAGCTGCTGCCTTTCACACATGTTTGTTGATGTGTTATGCGTCATCCCCACCCCCTAAGTAATGCACAAGCATGTTTCCAATACGTTGTTTCCCTTGTGGGTGCACGGGAAATAATGCATGCATGGGGGTCACATGTTTCCAAGTTATGGGGGGTTGTGAATCCGTTTCTGTTCCGAAAGAAGGACCAAGAAGACGTTGTTTGGGCACACCGTTAATTCCTGAACTCCTGCACTCTCGGTTGGCCTTCAAGCCACCCCCAGAAAGGGTATTGCGGATGGACGAAATCCGTTCGCACCAATTTGAAACTATGAGCAACCAGTATTTGTTGGTATTTACAGAACCAAGCATCATGCCAGGGTTTCTTAGGTGGTGCGAAATGGATTTCCTCCACCGACGGTGCAAACTTGCAAAACTCAGTTGTTCAGTGGCACCCTTTTACCCTTTTTTTGGGTGGCTGCCCCACCAAAAATGGCCTTCCCCAAAAAGGGTTCCCTTTTTTTCAGGGTCACTGAACAACTGAGAAAAGCTACCGAGAAGTCGGCGTCCGTCTCCGAGGTCCCGCCCGCCCCCGCCGCCGAAGTCACCTCCGCCGCCGCCAAAGTCTGCGCCGCCGCCGCCGACTACTTTGGCGGTGCTGGGGGAAGCCGAGCGAGGCGAGACTGCAACTAGATCCCCCGGTGGTGCCCTTTCACCCTTTTTTGGAGGGTTCCCCTACTAGAATAGACTACAGAAAAAAAGGGTACCAACTTATTCTGCCTCTCTGCTGGAGGACCTAGGCAAATCGAATGTGGGTGAATGCGAGGGGCCAATCGAGTCAATTGCACTTGCAGGATTGCCATGATTCCCCAAAAACCCCACCACTCAGGAGGTTGGCTTCTGTAGAGTTACTAGTTTACTCCTATCATGACTATTACTCGCCCAAACATGGAAGTGCCGTTCGGCCCTTCGGGTCTGTAGGTGTCAAACTGGGGGTTTGTGCACATGCATGGAGGCATCTTCAGAAATGGCTTGAGCAGATTGAGCTTCTGCTTTCAGGAAGTGGGAAGCAAACCAACATATTTGTGTTCTGCTGGCCTGCAAACGGTGGTTGTGATGATGCTGAATGACGTTAGATCAATCCAAAAGACGACCATACTAATGAGGGGTTTTCAGGGGGACTCCTCTGATTTGGGATGACTCCGAAGTTGACATTGGGACTCTGGACGGCAGGCAGGTTTGCAGTTGTATGTGCGGCGTGGATGCTGAGGCGTTGTGCTGGGCTCTTGAGCAGCGTCCAAATCCCCATTGGCCACTCAGTAGGTGGTTCTACTACCTACTTTCAAATTGGATGCTACCAAAGCATATAAATATATATATATACAGAAATACCAGTGTTTGGTAACCATCTTGGAACGTTCGTCTCTTCGCTGGGCCGAAGTTTTGGCTTCGAGGCCACTCTCTGAAAGTGCAGCGCTTCAAGACTCTACGCCTCTTGCGCCAGGAGGAGGGGAGTCGGTGCGAAAGAAAAAGAAGAAGAGAAGAAGAAGAAGCATCACGCCCACGGTTGGGGGCCTTGCAGAAAAGGATTTCCTCTCTCAAATGCGTCAAAGTTTCCCCAATTGTGGTCTTGCAGAAAAGGAGGTTCCCTCTCAAATGCGTCGATTTGGTGGGGGAAACACGTGCACGCCGGAAACTCTCAGACCTCGTGATTTTTTGGTGTGCCTCTGAAATGAAATGACTGTCGGTCAAAGCCAGTTGTACCATGTTGGTAGGTGCACCATCCATTTTAGCCTATTTTTGTGGGGATTGGGATGTTCGCTGGGGTGCGGGATTTTGATCCATGGCCAAAGTCACTATGCCCTAGATGGCACAAAGCTTTGAGATTGTCGGTTCGGAAGGCGAGCACGTTCATGTGGAAGGCATCTTCGATTTGCCTACCTCAAAGGACAGTTCCCTTTGTTGGCGTTTACAGGGAAGCGAAAAGGAAACCAACCATCTTTGGAGGTCCCCCATGTTTGAGGAAACACTGACACGGAAATTATAATTTGGCAAAAGCTGAGGTAGATACGACCGAGAGTTGCTGCATGAAGGCTCCTTTCAGGGGAATTTCTTGTTTGGTTGGTTTTGGGTTGTGGGAACCCATGTAGGTTTCAAATGGAAGCCAAAGGGCACCAAAGCCCTTTTTTGTTTTGGGGGGTCCCCTGTTTTCCCCTTGTTAGATTTGTCAACTTTGATTCACCCTAAAATAACGGTCAAGTCCTTGCGCCGACTTACTCTCGGATCGTTCGACATGTTTCAAGCGTGTCGCGGGTTGGCCCGTTTGGGGAAGCGAAGCCAAATTTGCTCGGAAAAGGGCGCTGATTGAAAACTGAGTCCATACGGCATCGGAATTACCCGTGTTGAAGCATGGTTGAAGACCACTGGTTACGAAGGATCTTATTGGTGGCGTGAAGGGTTCCGAAAACTTAAAACGGCGATACGCAAATCGACAACTTTGATAGGGACAGCAAAAGTACATTCTCTTAGGAGTGGCTAGTAAGGCCACTTCACTCGAATTTAAAGGCTTGGCACGTGGCCCATCCATCGCCAGGCTATGCGCGCTGCCATACAGGACGTCAAGCATCTTGGCGATGGATTTGCCGTGAGTGCCGCTTCAGTTTTGTTGCCGCAGAACCTCTCCTGAATCTCGACGTTGGTGTTTCTTTTCCTTCAGAACGCAATGATATCTTAGACTCCGTAGGCGAATGCTTGAGGTTTGGGGCGCCGTGTGGGGATCTGATCTGGCGGATGAGACCAACTGAAGCACTTCGTCCGAGTTCCCCGTTCAATTGAGGGGACCTCCTTCTTGACCAGAAACTGTGTTATACATGATGGGGAAAATGTTGCATATGTCCAAAGAAAAGTCAGCAACATTTCCAAAACTCGACCATAATCTTGCATGGTGCAGGCCAAGGTCACTTCATGTGCTCTGTATTCTTCGGGTGCGGCTTTGCTGTTTTCGATTGAGAGGGTCCCCAGCATGTTTGACATGTTGCTCAAATGACGTTCTGATTTGCGATGGAAGCCGAGGAGTGTTTGGGTGGTGAAAGCGCGAGTTCCCGTGCTGAAGTTTTTCGGCGCGGGCGATGTTGTGCTCTGCGACGTCTCCGTGAACAACACGGAAGGCCGGGTGCCGATCGAATGCAGGAAAGTACCCTAGACCAAATATCAGCATACTTCGGAATTCGTCCACCTGGATCAACTTCATGCAGCGCCCGTTTCACCTTTGAGGCAGATTGCTGAGGAGGAAGGGAGGGAAGGAGGGAGGGAGGGAGGAAGGGAGGGGGGGGGGAGGTGCGGGCAGGGGTGCGGGGAGGGAGGGATAAAAGAGAAGTCGTCTAAAACAGTATTAGTGTGACATAATTCTTCTATAATTATAATGTGCTCCTAACACACCGATTGACTTATGTGTTTTCTCTTCACTTCCTCTTTAGAACAAGTTTTAAGTTGACATTGTTGCGTTTAGAACTTACATCAGATTCATGTTGGTTTTATATTAATATATCAGATTCATGTTTGTTGCACATATTATTATGTCTATGTTTATGCGTTTTAAGGGATCATCTGCAAAGTGTGATACCTGTCAGCATTGACGGAAGATCATGGGTTTCTGGAACACATGCAGTCGGATACTGTCAATTGGATCATTATGTTGTAGCCAGCGGATGTGAATCCAATGTTTCAATATGAGCCATAATCCCAATACGTATTCTGTTTTGTTTGGCCGGTACATTTAATCGCGGCAATTGCTCATAATCCATAGGCACCCACAGAATCAACATGCAAACAAGCATTGTGTTCTTGACACTTGGCTTGCTTTTATCAGTTGGGGTTGCGCCTCGGATCCTTGCCAATGCCACCTCTGCCGGCCATTGCGACAGGCACCCCCAATTGTTGGTGAAGCCCAGTTTTGTCCTTTTGTTGGGGCTGGTTCCAGGTGAACGTCGGCACTTGGTTGCATCCCCTCCCCTTCCAAAAGGGCATTGTGCCATCTCCTTCATACAACGCTGCTGTAAAATCACTGGCACGTGCTTTTACCCCTGGTGCAAACAAATAAGGCCCTACCTGGAGATTCATTCGCCATGAATTTCCTGGTAGTTCTCGTATGTTCTCGTCCAACACGCCCGAAACTACCAGGAAACCAAAACGCCTAGGAGAAGGCCGGAGAATGAATCTTCAGGTGCCATCAAACCAAGGCAGATTCCTTCCCCAGGCCTTCTAAATTCGCGCTTGGTGCGCAGCTTCTGCGAAGCCGAGCCCATGCTGGGCCCGGCGCGGTCCTGAGTCTCCGATGCGGGTCGGAAATGGGTAGGACCTGTGTGCATCGCCCATTTTTTTGAGTTACCTAACGTAAGGACTTATTTAATGGCCTGCGGCCTGGTTCCGCCGCCCCCACACACCTTAGAATTTCGGCCCGGGACGAGAGAAAGCACGCGTGCACAGACCCGTTCGCGGACACGAAGACAGACGCAGATACGTAGACAGACATAGACAGACACGCAGCGGGGGGGAGGGTCTTCGCGGACACGAAGACAGACGCAGATGCGTAGACAGACACAGACAGAGCCAGACAGAGACAAATAGACACACACACACACACAGACACGCAGGGAGGGAAAAAAGCACGAAGACGGACGCAGATACGTAGACAGACACAGACAGACACAAAGAGACAGAGACAGACACGCAGGGGCAGGGGGTTCTTCGCAGACACGAAGACAGACGCAGATACGTAGACAGACATAGACAGTCACAGGGGGGGGGGGGGGGGCGGAGGGGTGGGGGAAGACTACCCGAAGCCTAAGGGAAGAAGCCCGAAAGCACAGGACACGCGATTGAGTCCGAACGCGCGTTGTTTGGTCCCGAAACATTATCGGAAGACTAAGAGAAGAAGCAGGAAGACTACGGGAAGAAGCCCACAGACTACGGAAGATTACGGGAAGAAGCCGGAAGACTACAGAAGACTACGGGAAGAAGCCGGAGGACTACGGAAGATTGCGGAAGACCACGGAAGACAACGGAGGGGGGGGAGGGGGGGGGGGAGGGGGGAGGGGGAGGGGGGGGAGAGATCCAGAGATCCAGAGATTCAAAGATCCAGAGATCCAGAGATTCAGAAATCCAGAAATCCAGAAATCCAACCGACGTAGAAACCAGCCCCAAGAGCCGCCCCAAGGGACATATATATACATATATATATATATATACATAATCATATTCACATTAAACTTATAGAAAGCATATCAACAGAAGCAACACAGAACACACCGCCCCCATGCCGAAAGCATGGTCCATTCTGGACCAGGCATGGGGTCGGCGAATTTGTCCCGGCCTCCACCTGGTGATGATTGAAACCGAGGAAGCATTTTTTAGTTTCCTAGCGCATTTCAAGGACATCCTTGTTTCCCGGCCCCCACCTGATGATTGAAACCCAGGAAGCCAAGTGTGGGGCATCACGGGGTCGTCCCTTCCTTGTTTCGCCTACTGCCTCTATTTTAGTTCAGGATGCCAGCGTACCGAATGCAGTCATGCTGATCAACTACATCCGTGCCGGTGCTGTTAGTGTCAGCTGCTTGACGTCTTGGCCTAGGCTCTTAATGCTTGCCAGGAGTGACGCATCGATGCAACTTCCAGTTGAACACAATTATGTCTGTAGAGTTTAGCGGCATTCACCTTTCGACCCGTTTGGAAAGTTTGGCGGCCTCCCTCTTACACAGCCAACCCGGCAACCCTTGGGGCGGGACACGGTAGGCAGGTTCAGGGGAGGTTCTGCTGAGTTGGGCTTACGGAGAAGGACTCAGAACCCAGAAACTTTTTTGTGTGACCCACCTTCTGGAGACAACACCACTTGTGAAAGAATCCCCTTGTCTTTTGCAGGGGAGCGAGGCTTGTGATTTAGTTGTTTCTGCAACATGGGGAATCGCCCACATGGGCCGCGGTTTCCCTGTGGTTCCTCTTTTGAGACAAGCCCCCAAAGAGTTGCACCTAAGAGGACACGACACCCCGCCCCACCAAGACTCCTCCGGCCTGGCAGAAGGCAGAAGAAAGACCAAGAAGGCTTCGAGTGTGAGTTTTCTTCCACTGGCGGGCCCCCGCTTTTGGTTCGTATTTGAAGGGGGACCAAAGGAATCCGAACAAATCCCAAGGAAACTACAGGAAACCCAAGGAAACCCATGGAAACTACAGGAAACCCAAGAAAACCCATGGAAACTAAAGGAAACCCAAGACCAACCATTTTTTGGGCGTGGATCCCGTTTTTTCAGCCTGCCACAGGCCCAAGGCCCCGAAAGGGGCCTCAAAGCCATGGCGCTCGACTCGTAGGTCATCCGGCTGCTGAAGCATTGGGCGCGCCAGCGCAAGCTGGGGGACCGCTCCACAGGCGCCGGCGGGGGCGGGGGGGGGGGTGGGGGCGGTTCCATGGGTGAAGTCGAGCGCTGGACTGGGGTAGACTTAGGATATTTTACATTTACCAGTGACTCAAATTGAAGCAAGCATTAAAATTGTCTCATTCTACAACTGGGCCTAACTCCAATCATGTGGATGGTTGCCCTTTGGCCCCTAGGTAAGGGTGTTTCTCAGGGGGTGGGGTGGTTTGGGTTGCGGCCCAGAAAGGTGTCCCATAAATGTCCCTTGAGTTTCCCACGGGTTTGTGTTGGTTTACCTTGTTTGGGTGGGGTGGTTTGGATTCGGAAGGTTTCCCCTGGGTAGATGTTCAAGTGGGGGATCAGATTTCCAGCTTTTTGTTGGCTTCCCTTTAAACAGCTTCAAAAGGGTGCCCTCAGCAAAGAAGTTCTCCTAGATGGGAGTTGTTTTTGGCTTGGACGCCACGAGGGCGTCGTGTCCCTGCCAGCAAACCCAGCATCGTTGCATGTTGACGAAATGCAAGGCTTGTTGTTTGGGGGGGGAGGGGGGGGGAGGGGTAGCATTGTTCGATGTTGACGAGATGCAAGGCATCACGTACGTTGTTTGGGGGGGGAGGGTTAGGGATGGGGGGGGAGGAGGGGGGGGGGGAGGGAGGGGGGGAAAGGAGGGGGGGGGGGAGGGGTTGACGAGATGCAAGGCATCATGTGCGTTGTTCGGGGGGGGAGGGGGGGCATGGGTAGCGCTCGATGTTGACGACACGCCAGGTTTGCCGAGCATCGTATTCTCGGCGTTGTTTGTTTTTCATTTTGCTCAAACACCCTCTAAGTTTTAAGGATCCCCGGGAAGGTTTGAGGGGCTGTTTCTGCTGGCTGGGAGGCGACTGGTCTCACAGTTCGCAGAGCATCTGATCTCGTCACTGTTTGTATGTCAGCAGTTTTTCGCACAAACACCCTCTTGGTTTTACGGTCCCCGGGTGTTTTGGGGGCGTTTCTGTTTGCTGGCAAACATGAAACACGAAATGAAACACGAACATGAAACAAATAAGATTGGGAGTAGCACCTTGGTGCAGCAGGGGGGTTGGGGCGGGGGGGGGGGGAAACTTGGTCTCGCAGCTTGCGAGCATCTGATTCTCACCATTCTTTGTTCTTCTGCCAGTCCGTCATGGACTTGTGGACTTGTGGAGCCGTCATCAACCTTTTTTTGCAGCTTAACATGGGCGTGCGTTTGGCAAATTAGCTGTTTCCCCGCTGTTTTTGACCATTTTACGTTCACAAACGCACGCTGCCTGAGTGGCGTCAATCCCTACCTTTCTTCAGTGTGCTCGTTGACACCAAAGGGAGAAACATCATGTGTCGGGGTTCCCCTACCCAGAATTTACCATTGGTGTTCATATGCAACCTGGCTAAATAACCACTCTGAAACAAGACACTCCCAAGACAACCCGATATCACTCTGTTTGGTGGCTTCAAGCAGCACCATTCCAAAGAGCCACCCTACCAAGGGATGTTGAGAGGAGAAGTGACTCATTTTTTTGGCACCACAGTTAATGCACTGATACGGCTAGCTTCTGAGGCTGAGCCAATTGAGATGAAGAAAGAGGGCTGAGACCGGCAACATCCCATCAACTTCACAGTGGACACATTGTTTGCAAGAACTTTGTAATTGGCCGAGCTTGGCCATGTGTGCGGCATTCGGAGTAGTCTTTTCAATATATTTTTGTGTTTGCTGTTCGTCCCCCATTCCACAAACATTCCCTTACACCTTTCTGTTGCATCCGTTTGCTTTTCACGTGCGAGCTTTTGTGATCTCCCGCCTACTCTCTCTCTCTCTCTCACTCTCTCTCTCTCTCTCTCTCTCAGGCGGGCAGAAGCAAACTGGGGTGGTTGCATCCAGGGCTTCACTACGCACTATTTGTCCAACCATTCTTTTCAAAAACAGAACTCTGGAACAAAGCGGGAAGGCACTACATCTTGCGGGTGCTCAGTCATTGAATGAGGGAACGAACCTGGGGATTCCCTCAAAGGAAACCCCTAGGGATGGTTTATAAGGCACAGTCCCTCGTTTTCTGCCTATCGCACCAGCAAGGAAAAGCCACCGTCCGTCGCCCTGGATCCGCCGAGGCGGCTTCAGCACGTACACCTTGGTGCTTATGGCCGTCAGGGCCATGCAGAGCCAAAGCGCTGGTCTCTCCCCACGGAAGGTACAGCAGCGGCCCGGCAAAGACAGCTGTTGACACCCTCGGAGTCCATGTGGGTGTGTCTCTTTTAGGGGACCCCCCCCCCCCCAAAGCAACAAGAAGAAGTGTCTCTTTTAAGGGATCCCCCCCAAAAGAAGAAGAAGAAGAAGAAGTTGTGTTTGTTGGTTTTCTTGATTAAGCAAGGTGTAGCCTCAAGAAAAGACGCACTCAGGTTTCTTCTTGTGCAAAGGGCCAAGAGGGTTCTTCGCTGACCGCAGTCCAAGGCTCAGCGGCGCGGTTCCAGAGGGTGACCTGGAAATCTGGGCGCAGGAGCGGCCGACATTTTGGTCCAGTTGGGATAAGCGTTTTTTTTCTGCTTCAGTCAAATAAATGTGATCATGTCTGCGTTTTTTGCCCGTATTCACTGCAATCATGCACACTGGGCTTCCGAAAACTAATGCCACGTATAGTTGAATTTCTGAGGGGATCCCATGTTGCGGTGCCACAACCAAGCATGCATGGCAGGTTGTTGAGGCCTGACCAATACAGCTTATTCTATAGAGACCTTCTCGGGCACAAGAAAAATGCGCTCCCATGCCAGCGCATGTGGTGCCTTCTCTTGCAGGACCCTGGCTGTCAGACTTCTGGGGAGCTGACGAAGGCCTTGACCCACTTTTTCGAGCCCCGGCTAGATGTGAGTTGCATGGAATTGAATGGAGTGCTGAGGTTTGGAAGGAAAACCATAGCGCCACCAAGCCCACGTCAGGAAGTGGACCTTTGAAGTCTCTTTGTATCTCTTGCAGGGTGGGCACGGCGCCTGCCTGTCTTTGCAGCGTCTTGTTCCACAGGCTCAGATAAGGCAGGCATCGTCTTGTATGTTGCAAATTGTATAGTGCAAGATTCACAGCATGATTTGTGCGTTTTTCAAGTGGGGCCAGCACGTTTGGCTGGCGGCAAGTTGTAAGGCCAATTGTCTCAAACCACACATCCACTTCCTTTGACGTTCACAATCCGACGCGGTTGGACACAACATGGCCACTGGCTCACATCCCAAGGTCGCTTGGGCTTAGCTGGGGCAGCTTGCTTGGCAGCGATTTGACTGTTCTCAGTTTCAGTTGTTTACAGGCATTCCTCAACTCTTCATTATGTCGAACTACCAACCCAGCAATAGCAGAAAGGCAAGCTCCCTCGACTGATGCTTTAGAGGCCACAGCGTTGCAGCACAAGTAGAATGACTTTTTCAGATGCCAGACCGTTTCTTGGTGACATTTGGACTCTGCGCACGTCCAAGCAGCCTCAATCTTTGGTTGCTTCTTTGCGTGTTGCGAGTACGCTCTCAACATACTTGATAAGACAAGCATCTTGGACATTGCTTTAGGTGGCATACTGCTCGAAGAAATGAACTTCCACTAAACCTTGCTGAAGGCAACATGAGTCCAAGACTCTGCACCATTGGACAGTAGGGTAAGTAGAGGGTTCCAGTTCTGTCCCTCAAAGCCTTCCGAGACATTTTAAAGGATCATTGGCATGAACAAAAAGGAACTTTGTTAGTGCCGCCATGAATAACAAGGGACTTTGCGTGTGCTGCGAAAACGGGTAAGTTTACATCCCATGGTTGGCAGACATTGCTGGATCTCCCACGCAGGCCACACAAAACGGACCATGCAAATGTGGCTAACATTGAAGGTTCTCTGTTACCTCCTTGGGATTCCTCACTACCCCCAAGTGCTGTGAAGTTTGGCGATATGCGGCTTCAGTTGCACCATGTCCGCATGTGCCCTAGGGTTCGTTTTCCTGGAACAAAAGTTCTTCGTCAATCAATCGAGAAAGGGATTGTTCCAATCAGAAATGGGTGCAAAGGCTGTTGTACTTCTTTGCATGGTTTTGGGATTAAGACCATTTTGTGCATACCATGTGAGTCACAATCAAGAGGACTGCCCCCTACCCTTCATCTAAGCGGGACTTAAAACTACCATGTGGCGGAATCGAGGCTGGGCTACTTTTCTCTACGCGAATACCGGGCTACTTTCCTCTACGGGAATACCAAGTTTGGATTATGACGTCATTTGTTGCAAGGGTCAAAATCCAAATCGTACCCCCAGTGAACATCCCAATCCCCACCAAAATAGGCTGAAATGGGTGGTGAATTCACCTACCAACCAAAATGGGATCCCAAAACGGTTTTGACCACTGCAGCCGTTGGCGCTTTCTGCCGAGGACTTTTACTCACAGCGCTATGCCCTGGGGGGCGTGGTCCGTTGTGACGAGGAGAGTGACGAGGCGCTGCGGTGCACCAAAAGAAGACGCAGAGCCGTGGTGAAATGGGTGTGGGTCATAGGGTCATAACCAATGCCTCCACTTTGGGGCGGATGAACACCCATGTACCACCTATTTTAAGGGGTACAGGGTGTTGACCCACAGCCAAATGGGTGTGGCTCATATTTTGTTTGAGTGTGGCCTTTCTTAGGTTGGTTTGAAGGGGAACCAAAAGACAGCCAGCATTCTTCCATTTGGTTAAGAGTATTTGTTATTGTTCCCTGTTGGTTTTAAACTACAGGAAATATGCTTTATTTTTCCAGGGGAGTTAAGCAAATGGAAGCATTTGTTGGGCCCCCCATATTGACTCATACCCAACTGTGCATGAATCTTGATTGGGAGTCGACTCACAAACAGAGTGGCGTCCTTTAGATGGCCACAATATGATAGGCGGATGTGGGGGAAGACTTTCGAACCACCCAGTTGCCAGGTTACCCCTTGAAGCAAAGACACACCCATACCTACGGTATGTTTGTGTTGCAATGGGGAAACCTTTGCACATCCTCAGGGAATTCCGAAGCACTCACGTTGAACCTTAACACTGGGAAATCCTGGGGCCAAATCTGGGGTAATGTTGATTTCAGGTTTTCATAAAGCCCTGGTTGATTGATACGGGGGCTGTCCCCTGGAGCTCATGACTCTTGGAGGGAACGCCCTGATAAATGCACGACGGGCTTATCGGGTCAACATTCGCCGAAAGAATCATTTTGGAAACCCCAGCCCTAGTCCGAATTCGGAAGCCAAGAAGGGGACCCTTGCGGACTGTAGGATGTTTGTTTGCTTCCCCTAGCAATCTCTGCATTCGCCAGGCCAACGAGATGCAAAGCCTGCAGGCCGATGTGTAGTTTTCTCAGCCGACGCAGGTGCCATGTGCCCCAACTCATCGGTTCCCCGGTTGTAGGTTCCAGCTGAACATGTGTGCCCGACAGTCAGGAAAGCCCGACATAGATGGTTGAGGAAAAATTTTCTCAAAAGGTTTTCTTGTACAAACAAAAAAGGCCACATTGTGTTGTTTGTTCAACATGTGGGCAAAAGCTGCTCCGAGCGGAGCTTGCATTGCACCTTTTGTTTGGGCAACCTTTGACGCAGGCTTCAGGTGACGAGAACACAGCATGGATGTCGGCCAAAGTGCAGCGCGAGAGCACTGGTCTCCTTTCTGCGGCCTGAAGTTAGTAGCTACCCACAAGGTGGTGGTGCACTGGTGCACTACTGTAGCATGTTCAGATATTTGCTGAACATGCTGGTTCATGCTGAACTTGATGCGTGGTGAATACGTAAACCCATCTTCAACATTGCCAGCTTGGCTGGGTTGTCTACACTTCCAATGGCTTTCATTCAGCAATCGGCCCATGTCTAAGACGCCCATGTTGACATTCATTTTCTGCAGGTTGGCATTTGGCATTTGCTGCATGACTGAGGCTTTCTTCGTTTTGGACCGAGTCTTTCCAGACTTTACTTTGCGGCTGTGCGCGTTTTTCGCGATCTGTCCTGGAATGTTTGACTCGGAAAAAAGTTTGTCAGCTTACACTTGTCGACTTGGTACTGCCCTTCCCAGGTTCCTAATGCGTTATTTGTCGTTCAATCAGCCATTGTCAGGTTCAGCTGGCTTGGATTAAAGATGACAACTCAAATGCCCTTTGACATTCTGTTTGGCTACGCAATTACTGTTTTAGCCAATGGCAATCGTCTGTCTATAGAAAGTATAACAGCCGCGAACGAAGGCCTGTTTGATTTCTGCGTGACCTCTGATGTTGCTTAGCACTGCGCGTTGACACCGCTGACTCGTGACTTGCCAGGTCATTTGCCCCTTGACGCACATTGACGTACAGAGGACACTGCGCACGTTCCCCAAGGATGTCACAAACACCATGCAGACAAAACATGTTTGCCCAGAGCACAGTGAGCGTATTTGGTCCACTTGGAGTCGAGTTAGACTACACTTGACATTCTGATGAAGATGAGGAACATATAATACATCTATTCACTCATATGTTAACGCGTCATTGGGCCTAGCTCCACACCTCAGTATCTTGGACCAACACGGAGGTGCCTGTTTGGCAAAGCCGTGACATGGAGAACTTGTAGGGCTTGCAAGGGTTGCAATTCTGATTCTTCAGGAACAATGTCATAGTGGGTTGGCAAGACTTCCGGTTAGCTTATGTTTGAGAGTACTCTCGTGTAAATGAGCATGAAGCGAGAGTGTAAAACTTACTTGCGTTTCCAGCATCTATGTTGTTTTGAGATCGGACGGTTTCGTTTGAGGTGAATTTGCAGAGCTAAGGGAAGCGAAGCTGTGAGTCGAACCTGTCATTTGGTGGTCATATTTGGCTGGCCACTACTTAGAACATCAATATGTTTTCCAACAGAGGATTGATGTTTCTTCATTTTCCCGGACCTATTTAGCACCCCAATGTACCTTCTACTGTACCCCAGCAGCACATTTCCGATGTTCGAGCGGCTAGGGCACCAAGTGTATCTTCTGCCTGTCTTGGAACCCAACACCAAGCGTGGCATGATCTACAGACTCTGCGTGGTGTGAACGTGCTAAACATGGTGATGGCTTTGTGGGTTCCCCATGTAGGTATGTTGTTTTTGAGGGAACCCCTTAGTGGGTTTTAAACAGAAACCCAAGGGCAACTCCCCATCTTTGGGGGGTCCCCTATTTGAGACAATCCCATGCCTCTAATTTTTAGAGGGCCCCTTAGCAACACCAAGGAGGTATCCTTCGGCGAGCCAACCCACTGCCGTTGGGATAATGTTGTCAAATTGCTACAGGCATGACTTTGTGCAGGACAGTGTGCCGGTATCCCTTCTTAGCTTTGCCCACTGAGTTTTTAAGAATTCACACTGGTGCCATCAGCTTGAGGTTCTCCTGTGAGCTTTCGGGCCTGTTCCTAGATGATTAAATGCCAGTCCAGTGCTTCCAGTTGCCAGTACAGGTAAGAAAGAGAAACCACGCTTTGGCAACTGACTACAGAAACCTCTGGTTACTCAGTTGGTGGTACCCGGAATCCACTAACACCCCCAAGGGATACAGGATACAGGTATTCAGCAGCGTTGGGGGCAACATCAGTTTATCAAGGCCCAACAAGGCCAAGCAAGGCCTTGGCTCAACGGCTGACGGAGGCGTCTTTGGTGAGCGCAGGGGTCTGTAAGGGCCTTCAAAGCACAGACCCACCAGGAGCAAGGTGGAGGAATGGAAGATTATGTCTGCGGAGATCACGCGAGCAGCGGAGATTCTCAGGCGCTCAATGTGGCGCATTCTTCGGGGGGGGGGGGGGTGAGAACACGTGTCTTCAAGTGCACGCCATAAGTGAGGCCAAGTGGTCCTGGCATTGGTTGCAAAGGAAATTTTGTCACCACATGTTTGCCACCCAGAATTCGGTATTAGGCGATACTGGGCGAGTTGTTGTGCCCTTGCTTCATGTAACTGTTGCGAATCCAGAATCCACTGTAACTTTCAACAGGGGCTGCAGGCTCCCGAAAAGGCCCCAAATCATTGTTCTAGGTTGACGATCGGCAAGAGTTCTGGGTGGGATGTGGTGGGTGATTGGTTCTTCCAGGTGTGAAAGCAACCGAATACAGAAGGTTCTTGAGTTAATGAACCTGTGCCACTTCCGTTGCTTTCTGTGATAGGACTCAACGACTGATTGGCAACTGCGAAACGCTGACGGGTACAGTGTCGACAGTCTGTTGGCCAACACTGACCACAACACATGGACAGCGATTGTATGTGTGTTTTCACCAAGAAGCGCTGATGCCCAGGGATGGTTTACAGGTCTGTGGGTTCAAGTCGGCGTAATTTCCTTGGGATGAGATGGGACACCCTCCCAGAATCTCAGAACCTCTCTTTTGAAGCCTCAGTTGGGAAGGCGGCTGGCTTCCAGCGCTAGGATCGGAGGCATGTCCCACCAGGAATCGAACCGTGGCCTTTCAACCAGCGTGTTGCCGGGAACTGGAGCGCGTATGTATTGCGCGCACCGGCTTCAACTGGAGCCCTACATCGGAGCGATTTTCCAGGAAGGAACTCTATAAATGAATAGAGAATGGGGGAGATTAGCAGTAGAACATTTGGACCCCTGAATAAATCACAAAGGACCTTCTTAATCACACAAAAACCTTTTGGGCCCCCCTCTTTGTGCGACACCCTCGTTTGGAGGCCCGGTTGTTCAGTGTTGCCCTCATCCCTTTTGGGGCTTCCCGAAAAAAGTCGAAAACCAGAAAGGGCTCCCTTTGTCTGGGATGCACCCAGTCGCCATAAATGGTTGCCGCCTCTTTAACTTCTGACATGGTTCGTAGACCATGTTGCCGGGTTTTGATTACCTGGAACCCCCCAAAAAAAGCATCATTTCGAGAGGCGTCGTTGTTTTTATGGGCCGCTCCCCCGCAACATCCGTCGGAACGCAACCGCGGCAGTGGGCACCTCGATGCTGCGGAGAAGCTGCGGCGGATCTTCAGCGCTTCGCCCCCCCCATCGCAGGCAGCGGCAAAAACCATGTTGAGCCCGGATTCAGTTTATTCAGTGGCACCCTTTTTCCTTTTTTTTTGGGTGGCTGCCCCACTAAAAATGGTCTTCCGAAAAAAGGGTTCCTTTTTTCCAGGGTCACTGAACAACTGAGCGGATTCATCAACCCCTGTTTATTGATATGATGGGTGGGGGGCCCTCCAAAAGTAATATATATAGATCCCCACTAAAATCGGGGACACCCCCATATTAATAAACAGGGGTTTATTGAATCGGGGTCAGCATTAGGTCGACTGAAACCAGAAGCTTCCAGTTGCTTAAAGAAGATCTCTTGTTTTCTCGTCTTGGTTTTTGAAGGGAATTTACCACTGCTGGAAGTATGGTATTTTTTTCCAGGGAGCTTCAGCAAATGGAAGGAATTTCTGGCGAAGTGAACCTTGATGGGTTGAAATCTGGGCTATTCAATGGAGCCCTCACGGAGCTGCGAGTGAGTAGAACAGCGGCTAGGGGCCCGGACTCGGGTCACAAACAGTTCCGATCGCAGGAAAGAAAAACCCATTGGTTAGAGCTCATTTGGCCATGGGTCAAAATCCAAATCGGTTAGCCCCCAGTGAACATCCGATTCAATCCAACCACTAAGGTTCTAAGATGGGTGGTGAATTCACCTACCCCAAAATGGGACCAACACGGTTTTGACAACCACAGCCATTTAGGGTCAGTGGCAGAAATTCAGCGGCCCTTGCCACCCAGCACTATGCCCAGCCTGCCACTTGCTGCGCAGATGCGTTCAGGTCCAAGGCCGCTTTGGATTTTTGGGTTTCAGGGAAATAATTGAAGTCAGCCCCTTCGACGGGGCCCCTGTGATGTGCAATTTGATTTCATGTTCCGACTATGTCGAACTTGTATGGAAATGGAGATGCAGTATCCGGAGTTCCTGAATAAACCCTCGATTTTGGGAAATGAACTCTTCATTGTAGAGTTGTGCGAGAGAAAGCAATGGCTAAATATTTACTAGAAGCTTATTCGGATAAATGATCACTCCATTTGGTTTTTAAGTCCACAGCCCCATTCTACTTATTTAGGCCCTGTTGCAGTTGGGTAGCCACAGCCCTTGCATGGTTTACTTGAGTTGAAATGACCTCAAGAAAAAAACCACCCAACTGGTGTTTTCCTTTGTTCCCTAGGTTCATCCCCAGGTTCACTGGAATGACCCCAAGACTTATAAACCTCAACTTTGGAATAACCTAGCATATATCATGAGTACCAGTAGAGCCGGCGAAGCCGGTGGGCGGAAGTTTCAAAAAATAAAAACTATAGTTATTTTTCTCTTTCCTCTCTTGACTCTGTTTTCTCTTCTTCTTCCTTTTCAGTGTTTCTTTTTTTCTTCGTCATTCTCTCTTTCTTTCTGTCCTGTCTTCGCCCCCCTTCTTTCTTTCTTTCTTTCTTTCTTTCTTTCTTTCTTTCTTTTTCTCTTTCTCTGTTTCTCTCTTTCTTTTTTCTCTCTTGGTGGTTGGTGATGGTGGGTGGTGGGTGGTGGGTGGTGGGTGGTGGGTGGTGGGTGGTGGGTGGTGGTTGGTGGTTGGTGGTTGGTGGGTGGTGGTTGGTGGTTGGTGGTTGGTGGTTGGTGGTTGGTGGGTGGTGGTTGGTGGTTGGTGGTTGGTGGTTGGTGGGTGGGGGGTGGTGGGTGGTGGGTGGGGGGTGGTGGGTGGTGGTTGGTGGTTGGTAGTTGGTGGGTGGTGGTTGGTGGTTGGTGGTTGGTGGTTGGTGGGTGGGGGGTGGTGGGTGGTGGGTGGGGGGTGGTGGGTGGTGGTTGGTGGTTGGTGGGTGGTGGTTGGTGGTTACTAACTAACAAGCAACAAACAAACAACAAACAAAGCAAAACAAACAAACAAACAAAGAAACTAACTAACCAGCTATCTATCAATCACTCTATCTATCTTCTCTATTTTATCGATGTACTTATCTATCTATCTATCTATCTATCTATCTATCTATCTATCTATCTATCTACCTATCTATGTATATGTCTAACCTATCTACCTCTCTATCTATCTAACCTACCTACCTGTCTATCCATCTCTCTCTCCCTCTGTATCTATCTCTCTTTTTATCTATCTATCTATCTATCCATCTATACATCTATCTATCTATCTTTCTCTCTCTCTCTATCTATCTGTCTATCTATCTATCTGTCTAGTTATCTATCTAATCTATCAATCTACCTACTTGTCTATCCATCTATCTGTCTTGTCTATCTGATCTATCTATCTACCTGTCGATGTGTGTATCCATCTATCCTCCTATCTCTCTCTCTCTCTCTCTCTGTCTCTGTCTCTCTCTCTCTCTCTCCCTCTCTGTTTGTCTGTCTATCTGTCTTTTGATCTATCTATCCATCTATCTATCTATCTATCTATATATGTATTTAGCTGTCTGTCTGTCTGTCTGTCTGTCTGTCTGTCTGTCTGTCTATCTATCTCTCTCTCTCTCTCTTTCTATCTATCTACCGATTTGACTATATCTCTATATCTCTGTCTCTCTGTCTCTCTATCTCTCCATATCTCTATCTATCCATCTATCTATCTGTCTGTCTATCTATCTGTCCGTCTATCTATCTATCTATCTATCTATCCATCTCTCTCTCTCTCTCTCTCCATCTATCTTATCTATCCATCTATCTATCTATCTATCTATCCATCTATCTCTCTAGTTCTTTATCTATCTATCTATCGATCTATCTCTCTTTATCTGACTATCTGACTATCCCTCCATATATCTATCTCTCTATCTGTCTATCTATCTATATTCTATCTATCTAATTCTATCTATCTATCTATCTATCTATCTATCTATCTATCTATCTATCTATCTATCTATCTATCTATCTATCTATCTCGCGTGTATCTATCTGTCTCTCCATCTATCTATCTATCTGTCTATCTATCTATCTATCTATCTATCCATATATCTATCCACATATCTATCTATCTATCTATCTAACTATCTATCTATCTAACTATCTATCTATCCATCTATCTATCTATCTATCTATCTATCTATCTCTCCATCTCATCTATCTATCTATCTATCTATCTATCTATCTGTCGGTCGGTCTGTCTGTCTATCTATCTATATATCTATCTATCTATCTATCTATCTATCTATCTATCTATCTATCCATCTCTCGCGTATCTATCTATATGTCTATCTATCTATCTATCTATCTATCTATCTATCTATCTATCTATCTGTCTGTCTGTCTATCTATTTCTCTATCTTATCTATCTATCTATCTATCTATCTATCTATCTATCTATCTATCTATCTATCTATCTCTCTCTCTCTCTCTATCTATCTATCTATCTATCTAATCTAATCTAATCTAATCTAATCTAATCTAATCTAATCTATCTATCTATCTATCTATCTATCTATCTATCTATCTATCTAATTCTATCTATCTATCTATCTATCTATCTATCTATCTATCTATCTATCTATTTATCTATCTATCTATCTATCTATCTATCTATCTATCTGTCTGTCTGTCTGTCTGTCTATCTATCTATTTCTCTATCTATCTATCTATCTATCTATCTATCTATCTATCTATCTATCTATCTATCTCTTCTCTATCTCCCTATCTATCTATCTATCTCTTCTCTATCTCCCTATCTACCTGTCTATCTCTCTAACTATCTACTTTCTTGCTAATCTATTTATGTATCTATCTGTACCTAAACTTGCGAAAGTGCCGCGCCTGCCACGAAATCTGTACTCGACCTTGCGAAAGTGCCGCGCCTGCCACGAAATCTGTACTTGACCTTGCGAAAGTGCTGCGCCTGCCACGAAATCTGTACTTGACCTTGCGAAAGTGCTGCGCCTGCCACGAAATCTGTACCTGACCTTTCGAAAGTGCTGCGCCTGCCACGAAATCTGTACCTGACCTTTCGATAGTGCTGCGCCTGCCACGCAATTCAATCCTTGCGAAAACTTAACCTTGCGAAAGTGTTGCGCCTGCCACGAAATCTGTACCTGACCTTTCGAAAGTGCTGCGCCTGCCACGCCATTCAAACCTTGGGAAAACTTGACCTTGCGAAAGTGCTGCGCCTGCCACGAAATCTGAACCTGACCTTGCGAAAGTGCTGCGCCTGCCACGCAATTCAAACCTGGCGAAACCTTCGCGTTGCCGTGCCAATGGGCCCGCGCTCCGAGCATGGTCCGACCGCGCTCCGAACGCGCTCCGAACGCGCTCCGAACTCCGACCAGGCGCCGCGAACAGGCTAGCTTTCGGCAATTCACGCACGGGGCCATGCTTTTTGCAGCTTTCTATACTCCCACCACACGCGCGCACATATTTTCTCACGCGCTTATTCCTTCTCTTCATCTGTCTCAGAGAGAGCTAGCTTTCAATTAGTTGCCGTAACACGGAAGTTCCTTCTAAACTTCCTTTGATGAAGCTATGAACCTATGAACCTATGAACCTATGAACCTTTCATGGTTGCATGACCCAACAATCCTCAAACGGTTCATTCCCAGCACCACCGGTCACCAGGTTGGCACGTCTCGCCAGGCGCCAGCCCCTCCGCTCAGTGACGTGGAAAGGAGAACGGGGGAAGCGGGGGCCTTCCTAAAGCGATTGCAGGTCTGCCTCTCACGTGGTACTTTTTGGGTTTGGTTAGAATTAGATGGGTTCCACTGGTTTAGATCGGACATGGTTTTATTCCATTTAGAGCCATCAATTTTTCCAAAAGCACACCTGTGCCTTTGGTTTACCGTTTACCTTTCAAAAACAAGAGGCATTGAAAGGACAGGCGCATTTCTGCTTTGGAGCTGTTGGTAAACCAATCAGTGACTATTCGGAGAGACCTAAAAGAAACAGAAATGACCTCTATTGGCTCCTTCTTGGGCTTCGGAACTCAGCTCCGGCAATCCGTCCGCGTCGTGGGTAAGCAGAGTGTGTGTCAAGGGGTGGAATTGCTGCTTTCTATCCGCGGAAGAGCCACCAGCCGCTGAGCCATGCTGATCTGAGGGCCGGAAAGTGGAAATTGGACCTGTTCTTGTTGGAAACAAGGCCGTGGCACGGCTCCTAGAGCAGGAGAAAATAGGGGATTTAGACATGGACCCCAGGGCCTTGCTTCGGGGCCTTGTATTTTTTGTTGATCTCTTGGGCCATGGGCGGATGAAGGGCACGGAGCTCCGTGTTCATTTGCTGCACAATCGCATAGAGTCACTGACACTTTTCATATGGAATACCGTATGGGTCAAAATACAACCACCAGGAGATCGCAGGTTGTAGTCTTTGGTTCCATTTACCAGGCGTTCAGTCTGGGTACGCATTTTTGACCCACAGCCATATGCATGCTTACCAACGTCACTGGCCCCCCTGTTGCCATTTACAGTTCGGCAAGAAAGATGGGGAAGGAATCACTGACAACTTGACGGATCTGTAAGTCTTGCACGTGAAACAGCATTGGCATGATCACACTATATTATCCCCAGCTGCAATGTATCGCAGAGCGATGCTTCACCGATCAAAGGCTGGAAGACCAAGCCTTGTGCTTGCAGTTCCCACTATAGTAAGTAACCAGAGGAAAACATCATGCACAACCTAGAGGTGAACATCCAAAGATTGCCTACCATAGTGGCAACTGGAAGCACTGGGCAAAGTTCCTCGCCAAGGAAAGCGTTCCTTTTGGCGAACAATTCGTTTGGACCATCGGACCTCGCCAGGAGAATCGAGGAGAGGCTCAACGGCACGCCTGCGCGGTTGTAGAAAATGCGCGTGCGTGACGGTACTGGCGTTTTCGTGGGTGAAAATAGAGTGGTTGAAAGAACAAGTCACCGGGGTCCTTTGAGACTTGTAAAGCCACCCCTCCATTTATCCGCTGCGTATCCTAAACCTGGTGTCCAAATGACAAGCGTCCCGCCGTGTACAAGGCTCCAAAAGTTGTCTCCAACATGCGCACACACACACATATATCCACTCAGCCAAGCACACGTTGGCTTCAGAAATGACCTCCGTACTGTATGTGAGAGCAATCTTCCACCCCCTTTGCTTCTGTTGCGTGATTTGGTTTGGTGGGTTCCTATCAAATCAACCAACAAATGGCTATCAGTTTGTTTCCCTGGTCAGTGGACAAGGGGCGATCTTCAGATTCGCGAAGGTGACTCATTTCGAGGCCTCGATTCCTGGTTTTGTTCATCCACATTGTCTACTGCTCATGTCTCTTTGGCAAAATGGATTCTCGCGCTTTCGACGTACTGACTGCTTCTCATGAACTTGGATGGCAACCTCAGGCAAGCTCCAGTTACTCTGCGCGCATGTGTATGCATCCACAGATGATGTGCACTGCGCTTGAGTAAAACAACTGAATTTTCACACACATATGCCAGTTGCTCGAACTGGTACACAGCGTGCCCCATATCTTTTCTTGTGGGTTTAGATTCATTGCCTTTCGCGCCATGTTTGTTCAGACTTTTAGTTTCTTTTGTTTTGTTTTCTTATTATTTTTTGGGGGGCAGGGGGCGGTTAATGGGGCAGTGAGCAGGCCGGCAGACTTCCGGTCGACACGGCTCAGCTGGAACTTAAGTCCGATTCGGATACTTCCGCGCTTCCTCGCGGAAGTGCAGGACCGTCTTTCGGGCAGCGTGACGCTTTCGTCGATGTCCTTGCAATGATGGTCCCAGTTGCCCAGTGCTGCCCTTGTTTTCGTTTTTTTGGGAAGGGTGTCCCTTGAAAGCCAATTCCCCAAAAAAGGATACCCTTTTTTCCCATGGCCACTGGGCATTTGGGTGGTCCTTTCCGGGGTGTTACCTTGTTTCGGGTTTGGGTGTTCTTGTTTGAGTCCCTTGGATGCATTGGAAGGTGTTCAATGGAGGGAGCCAACCTTGTGGTCGCTCGCCTGGCAAACTTCTTCAGCCCAAGGGGCAAAAAGATCTGCTGCCAATTTGGCTCCTACAAAGTTGGAATGCTGTCAGATCATCTTTCTTTCAGGTCCAGGTACAGTCGCCACGGGTCATTTGAGGTTTAATTAGAAGCCGTGACCCGGAAATCAATATCTCCCACAATGGTTGGCACTCCCAAAAAAGGCTCGGGGTTCTTGTGACGTTTACCTCCTGCCATAAAGGGAGGCCCAGGGACACAACCCTGAAAGAGGCGATTGCAACTTGTGCATGGTGCACATTTGCTTGTCGCGATCGTCGTCCCAATACGTGTTGGCCTTTGAGGCCAACTGCAACATCTATGCTGAAGCAAAGCATTGCAACTTTTTTAGGCAACTTGGAAAACTGCATGAAAGTAGGGAACAAAGCAATGTTGTAGGGGTTGATTCCCCATTCTTTTCAACCATCGTTCTTTTCAAGAACCGTCTGTTTCCCCCGGGTTTTTGATGGTTTCCTGAAAAGAAGGATCCCTGGAAAGAATGGGGAAGGTACCCTTAGAAATGTGCTGCTTGTGTTTATCTGAATTACGTGTCTTTCCGAGAGCCAACTCCGAGGCTTTTTGGTGCTTAAGATCCCCCACCCCCCGCCCCAGGGCGCGACCCATGTGGTGGTTTCGTGGTTTTGGAGGCCTGCCAAGCACCAGCACCAACAGCAAACCATTCAGATGGTGCTGGGTTCGGGTCTCATGGTTTGCGGTATACCCATAAAATTAATAAGCGGGTGTCTTTTTGTTGGGGGGCCCGCGAAACATGGTGGGGCTTTCAACTTGTTAGCTTTCCTTGTAAGCCGCCTACCAAACAGGGTACCCTCAAACGACAGACCCAAATTTGCCTCGCCTTTTTTCGATTTCCCAGGACATGGCGCTACCCAGCCGCTCTGGAGATAAGTTGTGCGTCACAGGCCCGGCAGGTCAATGACCCACTTCGCCTCAAAACCGATTCCTATTGGCCATCCCTAGAAAACCTGGAGTCGAGAATTTGCTTTTTTTTTGCCGTAACTACAGACATCGCAGTCGATTCCATCAAAAACCGCCTTTTCCTTCAAAAAGCGCCCTTGAGACACGTGCAAGGGAACAGGGTTCGGCAACAAGACGCCTTTGTATCGCGGAAAAACGCCCTCCGTGAGCTTGTTGTATACGCCCAACATGACAAGATTCAGGAAAATCACCTCCATGCAAAAGTATGATGACCTCCCCTCAAAAGTCCATGGAAAGGCAGAAAAAACGGACTTGGGAAGACCCAGGTTGACTTGCTGGTGCTCAGTAGGAAATGTGGGAATGAACCTAACGATTCTCTTAAAGGAAACCATTGGGGGACGGTTCATTTCAGTCAGTCCCTCATTCCCTGCTGGGCACCAGCAAGTTTATCAATTTGAGTTAGTGGTTCTACTGACTTCATGGGGCAGCAAGCCGTACAAAACCAATGTATAAACATTCTGGGAGAACCAAATGCAAAGAGATGGGCGCTGCTCAACTGTCCGCTGGTTTGGAGGAGGTTGCATCAGCCAGACAAGGTATCCTTGATTTTATTGTGCCTCCAAGTCCGCCCGCTGTTGACATCAACTATCACTAGCTAGCCATATCTGGATCGCAACTATGACGATATAGACGATCAGCCTGTCCGAATGGATTGCTAGAATCATGCATGACGACATCTTTGAACCGCCAAAAAAGACCCAGCGTGTAGATCACGGTGACACGTAGCCGCCTGCTGCAGCCTGTTGCCCCATTGCTCCATTGCTCTGTAGGCCATGGCAAACTGCCGGAGGATCTTTGCAGCACTGACAGCGGCACAAGCCGCTTGGTCAGACCTGACCTTCTTGACGGATGCTAAGCAGCTGTTCTTCTTTTTGGTTCTCGATTTTCCCGAGAAACTGCAAGGATACGTGTTTGCTTGTCGAGTATGGACTATGGAGCCTTCTGTGACCACCCGTTTTGATATTCAAACGAGAACAGAGGCACCCAACCCATTGTGGGGTCCCATTCCACGCAATTCCAATTTTGGGCAACACCCATTTTGTGTGTGTGTTTGTGCGCAGACGTCCTCCGTTTTGGGTGCAAACCGCTTTTTGCTCCAGCAGTTATTTTCCTTGCTTCTCTCCGTAACCTGTTTTTGTTTCATGTTTGATTCATGCTAACAATTTTAGATCTTTGATATTGTCCCATGTCTATTGTCTTATATGAACATATTTGTATTTTGTTGTTTGAATGGTTTTTGTGACCAACATGCAGGCTGGATCACCATCGGTAGGTCTCCCTATGTTGTCCTGACTCTGACTGGTGCCTTGTGGCAAGCAAGTCCTAAGGAAAAACATAGAGGGAACACATAGGAAACAAAACATAAATTAGAGAACCGTGGGAAAACCGTCGGGGAAAAAATAAAATAAAAGATAACACACATCAGACAAACCTATGGAAAAAAGAGCAAACCATGCAACCATGGGAAAAGCATGGCAAGCATCAGAAACACTTAGGGAACAACTTAGGAACACCCAAGGAGCTACAAAGGGAAAGGTGTGGAATTCCTCAAAAGCCAGCCAATGAAACAGCCCTGTTTGCAACGACCAATGATGTTAGTATATGATATTGAGTATGGCAAGAGCAGACTGTAGACCTTCCTGGGCGATGTCCTTGCGAGGTCCTGTATCTCCTTTTTTCTACACAGGTGTCGTCAGTGATTCGGCGCGGAGGCGTTCTTGTGAGCCTTTGGTTTCGGGCAAGCAGAGTACGAGGCAACTTGAATAGGACGACACCTTGCAAGGTGAAATCAGTTTGAAGAACGGAGGTTGGAAAAAATCCTACTGTTGTTTGAACAACCTTCTTTGGGTTTTCCGCAGACCAGGTTTGTTTGAACCATTGCTGGCAAACAAGTGACGGAGGGAGCGCGTTTATTATTTGCAGGTCGTGAAGGCAGGCACGTGGCAACCGGGCAGGAGAAGAAGCCAGGTAGTTTCTCTTCTTTCTGACAAGGGGTGAGGCCAAAATAGTTTTTTCTCTGTGTGTGTGGGGAGGTTGAATGTGTGCCGGATGCAGAAACTACGCTGCACCTTTGCCTGGAAGCAAAACAAATCCTTCAGTGCCCCTTGTAAGATCACTTCGCTGAAATTGGCTGAAGTCGCTGATGAGAATCGCTGCGCTGTCGGCAAGGATGAGTCATACTGTGGATGGACAAAATCCGTTTGCACAAACCATTGTTTGTTGGTATTTGCAGGGGAATCATCATTCCGTCTTAGGTGGTGCGAAATGGATTTCGGCCATCCACAATATGTTGCAACTAAGGCTACTCCTCCTCGGCCTCAACGGCATCCGAGCACAGGCGGCCGTGTGACCGACTTGCCGTGGTCGGTGAATTTCAGCAGCGACATAATCATTGGTCGGGGGTGGTTGGGAGTTGTCGGAACGGTCAATGGGGGCCCCTTCAGAAATTCCCGCTGCAAAAGACCGCACCTCCCTGTGTTTTCCCATGTTTCTGGGAGGGACCGGACATTTCTTCTGTGGACCATGTGCTTGCAACACGATATGCCAGTTTAGCTGTTAGCTGCTGCAAGGTATTTTCTTGGTGGCTATGCTAATGTGCCACACTGCTCAATCATTTCCCGAGGTTATTCCGCGCATCTTTCCCCTTTCTGTTTCAGCAGTTCCGCGCGCCGAAAGACTCCCCTGATTGCGCCGTTAGCTTGTACCATATTTGTGCATTCATGCCAATGCAGGATGTGCGTATTCCGAGAGTTGATTCTTTGACTTGCTTTTCATTGCGCCGCCTGCAACGGAACTTACCGTGTGATCCTGGGCGTGCCGAATATTGGCTTCATCCGTTGAGTGTTTGCCAATGGGAGACTCCTTCATATTTACAGCTGCTGTTCCCTTCAATGCCATCCACTCAGGGGTGGTTCATTGTTGAAGCACACACACATATGCATACATATAATAATATACATAATATATATATATATATCTATAGAGATATAGATATATACACCTGTATGTGTTTATATAGTGCAGATATTAAGTCTTTTGTTCTGGCTGGGTTAGTTGCCTTCTTGCTCGGCAAGATGGGATCCAGCTGTGGTTCTGTGGTACGGACCGTACGGATGTGGAGCTGATCGCTGAGCGGACAGCACATAGCCGCCGGAAAAGCGTTGCTGACGATTTCTGCCGCACTTTCGCGGGCCACACGCAGTGCCAGAGAGTGACCTCTCACCTTTTTGGGTTTCCTGTTGGTGACCCAAGCCCCCAGCTGAGTCCTGTCGTTTCCGGTGCTTTTGGGGTCAGAACCTCCACTCTTGCAGGTTACGGCCTGAAGACAAGGCCGACTCTTACGGCTCCGCGCGATTTTCTGGCCACGGGTGGCACTTGGCATGTGGCTGTGGTTGCCAATGGGATCCTATTTTGCGGTTGGTGAATTCACCACCCATTTTGGAACCGATTTGAGTGGTTGGATTGGGATGTTCACTGGAGTATTTTGACCCATGGCCATGTGGCAAATTTGGGACGTGGAGCCTTGGGTTGTTGGGCAAAAATCTGTGGCTCACTCGCGAGGTTTTTCTGGCCTTTCCCCTTCGAAGCCGCCAAAGGTCTTGGGGAATCCTATTATTTCACCTAGGTGCCCCAGCTAAAGCCCCCTACTAAAATAGACTACCGCAAAAAGGTACCCTTATTCGAACCTCTCTACTGGAGGACCTTGCTATTGTTTCAGCATGGTGAGTTAGTATAGCTCAGCAAAGAGGGAGAGCAACGGACAGCCAGGCAGATCTATTTTTCTCTAAGGGGGTGAGCATTCGGAAGTTGCGGAGCATTTGGGGGTTGGGAGCAAAACTGATGGGGGCTGGGGGGGAGGGAGGGGAGGGGGAGGGAGGCAAAAGAGACCCAAATACGCCTCCAACAAGGCCTCATTAAGGGCTTAATAAGGGCTTACTCCCTCCCCTCCCGCCACTCCCTCCCCCCATGAAAAACATTGGTAAGACGGGGCTTCCTGCCTCCATTAGGAAACAGTTGACTATGCGGAATGCGGAGGATCCACACCAAATCTAGCTACTGCAGGCCCTTAAAGGATACGGGGTCGAAAAACATAAACACCTTTACCAGCTGATGTCGAACATCCGTGCATGTGGGTTTGTCTCAAAAAGGGGAAACTCCAAAAGGGTGGATTCCGTGAATTTGCGCTTCAAACCACCTCAGATCGGATCCCCTTCAGAAATCACCACCCCATTTATATGTCGACTGGAACTCTGTAGTGAGAGATCGGAGAACTGTTGTACATGTCAACTCTTGGCAGGCTTGGGATGTTCAATGGGTCTGGTTGTCAGATAGGCATATTTATAAACCCATGCATGAAGCCCGAGTACGAAGCTGTCACTGCCATCGTCACTTACGACGCAATTACGGGAAACCAGGCCCTGGAGGGTGCAAACAGCAAGTATCCTAGTGCCGGGTTTTGTGACCTTCTGATGCCTATTGACGATCATCACGAGCGGACGACTGTTGGCCAGTTGCAAACACATTTCCTGATCTGGGAGAAACATCATCTATGTCAACGTAAGTAATTTCTCTTGAATTCTAAAGTGAAGCTCCAACAACGCCCGTTAGCGGGCAATCTTGATTTTGGAGATCCCTGGTTTGGGGCTCATGTCATCCAGAGAGGACAGCCGTAATGGAGTCATGAGAGGGCAAGAACAGTTGGGTGTTTATGCTCAACATGAGTTGCTGGACTTGAGGTGAGAGATGCCGAGACACAGCCGACTGTTGCTTCAGTGGTATGGATGTACGACTGGTCGGCCAGATCCCTTGCAAACTCTTTGATACGGTTGGCTTCGTCACATATATAAAAACACACGTGCAAGTGTGTGTATATATATAGAGGGAGAGAGAGGGGGAGCAAGAACATCCTGTTATCTACCGCTGTAGTTTGGTTGGCCTTGCAGTTTTTGAGGAGTCTGAGGGTCTGGCGCTTCCAATGGGCCACCTTTTGAGAGCCATTGGATCAGGACCATGGTAAGAGCCGAGCCGCCATTCCCTGGGTTTCTCAACATCACGCGGTCAGTGAATGCAGTTGCAACTAGTGCCTGCTCTTGGGTTAAAAGGAGAGGAGTGTAGTTGTTTGCCCTCTACTTTGAGGCAGAGGGCTTGACAGCTCGCTTGATATGTAGGGCCTAGAGAACTAATTACTCATGTTTCACGATACGCTCATGATAATGATTGGATACGATTTGAAGTAGTCGTCAGCATTGTTAGAATTGTGCAGCCCCTTGGGCATACTCCGATTCCCCAAGCGTTTTTTCGCGTGACACGCCAGGTGCGCGATCTGTGGGACCCACGCTGCACCAATCTCAATTTCTTCCACGACACTCGCAGCATTGGAGCAATCCGCCCACTGGGGCAATCTTTGGTTTTGCATTTGAGACATCGTTGCCTCTTACTCAAATGATAATTAGATGAAACACATCCTCAGTGTAACTTTGAACCTGTGTGCACATTGATAAAACGTTCCAACATCCAGATTTAATAGGGATGATAGATCTGCCTAAGCCTTTAGTGGGTGCAGCAGATGTGTTTGTGTGTGTGTGTGTGTCTTTAGGTGTTTGTATCTTGAGCGGAATTCATGGAGCCAGGTTTGCCCCCCCTTCCCTCTGGTTGGGGGATATTTTGGTATACTGGTTTGGAGGTTTTGCGAACTGGATTAATGCCCCGATTCGACTGGAAACACCAACGATTCGACTCGGGTCCCTTCACTGGGGTAAATATTATTTACAGTTTTCTGTGGGAAAGAAGTTTGCATTTCCTGATCTGGTGTATGTTGATTCCGCCAGTCGCGTCACCAGTGTGCTGTCCAATGCCTAGAACAGGGCGGCTTCACGTGTGGCACTCCCAGGTCGGGTTTTGTTCCAAGTGCGCCAGTTGTTCAATGGCACTCTTGGAATTTCTGCCGTCCGATTCTCGCATGAGGACTTAGTAACTGGGTTTCGGTATTTGATCCACGCCTGCATGTGACACAGTCAGTTGGTCTCCCGGACCCGGCCAGTCGGCTCAACCAGCTCTGGGTGCCGAACTCGGGTGACTTTGGGCCGAGCGCAATCCTCAAAGACCAAACGGGACCCTAGTAGGCCCCCCCCAAAATGGACCCTGTTTTTCCCCAGGATTGGGCAGGGGGGGGGTTGAGGATAACTAGACCACCATGAGAATTAGACGGCCAGCTGTTTGGGCGCCTTTAAGCACCCCTCGTGAGATCCTTTCGCCATGTCGGGCTTCAAGTGCGCAGTCGACGATCAGAAGAGGGCCACGGAGTTGGCCTTGCTGAGATGCCGGGGCACGGCTGGCGAGAATCCGCAGATCCGGGGCTTTTGGGGTGCCACCCTGTCGTTCTTCTTGGCATTTCTGGGATGGTTTGCACTGGCGCCGCTCAGCGTTGAGGTAGCCACAAGCATGGGAGAGTGCGAAAACCAGCGCTTCCCCCCGGAGGCGAGGGTTGGACTCGAGGTACATGAGACAAACCTATGGCTTCCCTTCAAAAGGGGCCTTGAAATCAGTTTTGTTCAATGCCGGAGGAGTATCCAACACGGGTCGCCTACCTCCAGTACAGGAACATCTCTACCAAGATTCCCTACTGCCGACACGGGTTGGTGTGGTCTGATGGCTCTCCCATAGACTGCGCATATCCGCCAGTGAACAGCAGTGAGACTGGCATGATTAGGTATCAGCCGGAGGTGCGGGCTGAATCAAAGCTTCAGGACTTTTGTGTTTTGCATTTAGAGAGAGTTTGGTGACCCAAACAGCCCCTCCCCTGAGCCAGCTATTGTGGCAGGGGAGAGGATGGGGGAATGAAGCTATGAAGCTATGAAGCTATGAAGGAATTGTCATTTGTTTTTTGAAAACAGGTGCTCGCAAAGTGCGTTTGCACTAGTCAGACCCAATGCCACACCACGATCGCCAATGCTGCGGTGGCATCTTCGGCGTCCAGCATCGTTGTGCGCGTTGCCCTTGGAACTCTCTTGGAGAGATGCCCGGTGTGCAAGCCATACCTTTTGCACTTTTTTGGGGAGGCTTTCCCAATAGACTACAGAAAAAAGGTACCCTTATTCTAACCTCTCTACTGGAGGACCTAGATATGTTTCCTACCCTTTCAGGACCTAAACAAGGCCTTGCTGATTTCCCCAAATTGACTACCAGGGAAACGGACAGTATTTGCTCAAGGCAAGGTTTGTGGAAGTCATTGTTTAAGTTGCTTTCTCAGGCACACGGAACTTCCAAGGATATGGGCCTGTGAATGTGCAAAGCAGCCTTTTGACCTTCGGAGCGATTTGGGTGGCCATGTCTGGTGCTGTTCGTAAACCGTGGCATTTCGTGTCCATCCGGTTCTTTATCGGAGTTACAGGACATGGGTCAGCAAACATCGGCTCCGCCTCTTTTGGGTCTGCGTTTCGAGTATCAGTTTGTTGTGTTTATACAAAGGGAACCCAAGAAGGGCATAAAATGAGCTCACCCATGATGGAAGTCTTGGGATTTATTGTATTGCCCCGTTTGCAGATGGGTCGTTGTGAAAACATGCACTGCGTGGCTCTTGAGAGTCAGATCCGTTTCGGTGATTTGTGTTTGTGTTTTTTCTTTCTTTTTGTTTTTTGTCAGGATCCGTTGACAGTGACTCAGTCCAGAAAGGGGGTGTCGTCGCCCTGGAGAATAAAATCTGCTCGGTTTGCGGGTTCTGTGTAATTAAATCTCTGCGAGTTGGCATATCGATTTGCCAGTAGGGCCCCGTTTCAAGCCTTTCTTCACGCCCGGCGCAGGTCCACGTGCCAACGGGCCCCCGTTGATGGGTCTTGCTGGTTTTTTTATTTGACCCTGGCTCGAGCGGGAAATTGCATGGCCTCGAGACACAATTGTCATTCTCCGCAAGTTCGGATCCTCTGCTTCGGGCTCTCAGGGCTGCGTCATGGCCACGAAGAATACTTCATCGGCACATGGCACGAGTTGGATACTTAGGTTTCTTTCCGCAGTTTCTAGATGCCGGGCAAATAGCGTAAGATGCCATGTGGCGCCCACCGGACGTGAGACGGATGTGCTTCTAGGTTCATGAAGCTCGCTTTGCTTTTTTCCTTGTTTGTTTCCAGGAGGAACCTTTGTCACCACACAGTTATGGTGCTCCTTGATGTTTGCTCCCAACGTGGTCGGCACTGCCAATGCAACTGCCGCTGGTTGGGGCAACTTGGGCGGTGGAGTTGCTCAAATCGTTATGGTCTCCTTGCTGTTCGAGCCCTTGGTGAGCAGTGGCTCACCTGAAAGCAGCCGTTGACCTGGTTTTCCATATGTTCCATTTGCTGAAATGAATATTTGTTACTTTCCCTTGTTGGTTTTAAAGGGAATCTATCACTACTGGACATATTTTTACTTTTTCACGGGGGCTTGAGCAAATGGAAGATATTCTCACTCCCTGAGTTCATGGACTTTAAGCTTTTGGGGAAGACCATTCTAGTCTAGTGGCCAACGACCGTTTCATTTGGCCAATCCACTCAGGAAGTGAGATTTCCCTCTTTCCAACAATCAAAGTGGACAGGCATTTTTTAAGAGACCGCTGCCAGCTTCCATTGGAAAAGGGTGGAGATTTTGACATTCACTGTTTTCCCAGTTTGGTGTACGTTCACTTGTGGTTCAAGCTTTTGATCTGGTGGTTTCTTGCTTTCCGTTTTGTCCCTGGCAACTGAACGCGCCTTTGACCAGTTGCGTGCAGAGCCTGTGTGTGTGTGTGCTGTGTGTGTGTGTGTGTCTGTGTGTCTGTGTGTCTGTGTGTCTGTGTGTCTGTGTGTCTGTGTGTGTCTGTGTGTGTCTGTGTGTGTCTGTGTGTGTGTCTGTGTGTGTGTCTGTGTGTGTGTCTGTGTGTGTGTCTGTGTGTGTGTGTCTGTGTGTCTGTGTGTCTGTGTGTCTGTGTGTCTGTGTGTCTGTGTGTCTGTGTGTCTGTGTGTCTGTGTGTCTGTGTGTCTGTGTGTCTGTGTGTCTGTGTCTGTGTCTGTGTGTCTGTGTGTCTGTGTGTCTGTGTGTGTCTGTGTGTGTCTGTGTGTGTCTGTGTGTGTGTGTCTGTGTGTGTGTGTCTGTGTGTGTGTGTCTGTGTGTGTGTGTCTGTGTGTGTGTGTCTGTGTGTGTCTGTGTCTGTGTGTGTCTGCGTGTCTGCGTGTCTGCGTGTCTGCGTGTCTGCGTGTGTGTCTGCGTGTCTGCGTGTCTGCGTGTCTGCGTGTCTGTGTCTGCGTGTCTGTGTCTGTGTCTGTGTCTGTGTCTGTGTGTGTCTGTGTGTGTCTGTGTCTGTGTGTGTCTGTGTCTGTGTCTGTGTCTGTCTGTGTCTGTGTCTGTGTCTGTGTCTGTGTGTCTGTGTGTCTGTGTGTCTGTGTGTCTGTGTGTCTGTGTGTCTGTGTGTCTGTGTGTCTGTGTGTCTGTGTGTCTGTGTGTCTGTGTGTCTGTGTGTCTGTGTGTCTGTGTGTGTGTGTCTGTGTGTCTGTGTGTCTGTGTGTCTGTGTGTCTGTGTGTCTGTGTCTGTGTCTGGTGTCTGTGTCTGTGTCTGTGTCTGTGTCTGTGTCTGTGTCTGCGTGTCTGCGTGTCTGCGTGTCTGCGTGTCTGCGTGTCTGCGTGTCTGCGTGTCTGTGTCTGTGTCTGTGTCTGTGTGTCTGTGTGTCTGTGTGTCTGTGTCTGTGTCTGTGTGTCTGTGTCTGTGTGTCTGTGTGTCTGTGTCTGTGTCTGTGTCTGTGTGTGTGTGTGTCTGTGTGTGTCTGTGTGTGTCTGTGTGTGTGTGTGTGTGTGTCTGTGTGTCTGTGTGTCTGTGTGTCTGTGTGTGTGTGTGTTTTTTTCCGGTTCTATTTGACCATGGACCAAATCCAAATCGTACCCCGAGTGCACATCCCAGTGCCGACTAAAATAGGTTCTAAAATGGGCGGTGAATTCACCTACCCCAAAATAGGATCCCATTGGTCTTGACAACCACAGCCATTTGCTTTCCCCGATTTCTTTTGCAACCCTGGCCACGTCCCGCTTGCGAGAGGTGGCTTTGATGCGGACAAGGCTTGGAGATTGGCCATGCTGGTCCCAGCCCTTCTGCTTTTTCTTTGCGCTGGGCTCTTGAAGCTTTTGTGTTGGGACACCCCCACCGCTGCCCGCTTCAGCGTGGCCGTGACCGGGAAACGCAAAGAGCCGAGCTTCTGGGATTACGTGGAGGTGCTGAAAGACGTCCGGGTTCTTGTGATGTTGTTTCAGTATTCGGCCTGCTTTGGCACGGAGATTGTCATGAACAATCAGCTTGCCACGCATTTTCGGACCTACTTCCAGATGCCGTCCGCAGACGCTTCTGCGCTAGCAGGAGCTTTTGGTCTCATGAATTTGTTTGCCAGGTCTTTAGGTGCGGGTGGTGCAACAATAAAAGACCCTTTTGGTTGGTGTTTAAAAAAAAGCACTCACAATGACATCGGCCCGTGTTTGGGATCTACCCTCCCACCAATCAACATGTCCACAACCAGGACCCCCCAAAACGTCAAGTTCCATGTGAAAAGGGTGGGAGATGGTACCTCTTTTTGAGAGTCAGTCAGGTGGCATCAGCAGCGACCTTCTCTTCAAGCGCTTTGGATTCTGTGGCCGCATCTGGGCCCAGTTCTTTTGCCTTGTCTTCGAGGCCATTTCTCTCTTCTGCTTTGGGCTCGTGGACAACTCTCAGCCCTGGTATGTTGCACTGGCCGTTCTTATTTGCTTCTCTTTGTTTGTTCAGATGGCAGAAGGAACGAGCTACTTGGATCAAGGCGGAAGTTGCAGTTGGATGATTTGGACAACTCGGGCGTTTCCCAATATAGCTCTATAAGTTGCTTGCCTCTTCGTTTCCCTTCAACCACGTCTAACAGGTCCTGACATGTTGGTGCACTTCTTGAGGCTTTGCAATCGTGCCTTTCATGAACCCGCAGCAGCTTGCGATCGTCTCAGCCCTGGTAGGGGCCGGAGGCAACCTTGGCGCCACCATCGCCAGCTTCCTCTTCTACCGGAGCGCCACCGTGGACCCGTTGATGTGCCTTTGCCCTGTTTTGGGCCCCTTGTTTGGTCTGACCTTGTGTCTCAGAATGGGGAGCCCCTTTCTAGATGTTCCAGGACAAACCAACATCCCGACGTGTGGTCAAAGCTCAGTTGCCCTCTGACTTGGGGCTGGAATGACTTTTTTAATGAGCCATTATTATATAGGGTCCTCTTGCTTGGAAGGGAGGGAGGGGACTTGATGAGTTTTCCACAAAAAGCCTAGTACGTAGTTTGCGTTGTAACAGCTTTTCTTTGAAAGGCGCAGCTGGGGGTAAGTGGTATCCAAGCGCAAGATCAAATCAACATGCTTTTCTATACTGATTACGGATTAAGCAAAGGCCTTGCCACCTAACGTTACAAGTCGGGGCCAATCTTTTTTTTTTCCGCAACATGTGCGTGACTCAGCGAGGCCCTTCCAGCTCCACGCGGGCTACGTGCTTTTTTGGTCCTTCTTGACTCCGGTGTTCTATTGGCGCGAGCTCGGCGGCATGTTTCACGGCGCGAAGCCGGAGGTAACAGAGCAACATCCCACTGTGTTGCCTGCCTTAGATCTTCTGCCTCCCTTAGAGTCCACCGGCAAAAACTCCGATGTTGTTTAGTCAGCCTGCCTATCAGTGCCAATCTGGAACAAGCTAGTGCGGCACTTGAAGGAGGCCTGACTTTGTTTCTCGTAAGTTTTACTTGACTGTCAAAGCCAGGGGCCATGCATGGTTTTAAGCTGGCTTCATGCTGGCTTCTGTCAAAGCCAATCAACTCTGTGCTGTGCGATCCCCAAGGGACAATTCAGACAGAGCGCCGAGGAAAAAAACAACAAGAACTTTGAGCTTGGAAGCTTGAGAGTTTAGAGTTTCTTGTTTGGAGTATGGGCCAAAAGGCCCCTCCTGAAAGGCGAGGGCTTGGAGGCGGGTGTGCTTGGATCTTCGGATAGCAATGGATGGCTTTTGTCCTGGGATTTCCTTCAATGCGTTCCAAATACAGTGACACCCAAAGAACGAGAACCTAGTTTTACTGAATTGCAAGTTGCATCTGCACAGAGGCCATCAAGAGATAAGAGCGAGAAGAAAAGGGCTCTCCAAACAAGAACCTGTTGTCATTGAAGAGCACTTGGCAAGTGTTGCTTTGCTTGGTTAGCAGTTCCTGCCAGGTTTTGGTCAGTTTTGTTGCGCTCGAGTGGTTGCTTTCAACTGGCACATGACAAGCTTTTTTGGAGGACGTTGACTTAAGCATCAGCTTATACCTTGCAGGTTGCTGAGCTGGTCCCTCGCACGTGACAAGCACAGACATGCACCAGGATGGAGACAATCATTCTTTTGTTTCGTCCATCGAAGCTACTGCATTCTGGCGGGTGAGTAGCCGCAGTGACTTGATCTGTACCAGCAGGATGTGGTCTGAGCAGCGGTCCTTTCCCTACATGATTCTGTTGCCACAGTGTGTTCACCCCCGGTGTTGTCGCTCACTTGCTTGCTGTGCCTGCCGCCAGGAACTGGAAGGATGGAAAGTCGTTTTGCAGCCCGCAGTAAGAACGGAGCGCCAGCGGAATTCCCCATCCACCCGCCATCCGAAACAAGAACTATGATGATAACGTAGCGACATCCAGCTCAGTGTGCCTCCATTGCCAATGGGCCCCGGTTGGGACCTCTCCCATATCTGGAATTCCCATGCCTTGAACTGCCTACTTTTGGCTGCTGGGGAGTGGACCATGAAACAACTTACACGAAAGCTGCGGCCATGCGGCCCTTGGAAACTTCCTGCGCATAGACAGCTCTTGCTGTCTATGTAATCAGATTTATTTCCAGTGCTGCTGAAGTTTGACCGGGTTGGCTGCTTCCATGTGCCAGCAGGTGCAGGTTGTTGCGATTCCAATCTTTATCATTTACTCGCGAGTGGCTGAGTTTCGACACGTGAAAGTCTTTTGGCCAACTGTGACTGGATGCGTGTTAAAGAAGTGACTGCTTGGTACCTTCAAGGGCATAGCGGCTTGCGGAGAGACGGCTTTCCAAGGGATTTCCTAGTACACCCTGGGATTACGCCATCTGGGGAATCACCCTATTCCAGCCTGAATCCAGATCAAATAATGGTTAGTTTGGTTTATTTCGGATGATTTTGGGTAAACTTCCGGGGGAGCAATTCCAGGGCTTACTTGGAAATCTTTAGAAGCTTGCGTCTTTCTGACAGGGTGTTCTCCAGACTGGCAGCTTTCATCCGAGGACTTTGCATGCATTGAGAGCCTCATCTCCAATGGCAACTTTACCAAGCGCAGCTCGGATTCGTTTTATCCTATTGTTTGCTATGCTGATCCAAGAACGTGAATGTAAGAGGAATAGTAATGTCACAATTTTCCAGCGCCGAAAGCAGCATCAGAGCTGCGTATTGACTCACCTTGACTCAGCTTTACGGCTGAAATGAAGCACGGTGTCTTGGAAGAGCGATAGATGGGAATAGTGGCAAGGTTTCCTGTTTGGCTCTTAACCCTGCCTGCCGTGTGTGACAGTGAGGGTGCGGAGAAGAACCAGGGGCCCCATCAAACTGCGGACGCGTCATTTGGCTGTGCGTCAAAACCAATGGTACCATTTTGGATAGGTGCACGACCCATTTTAGTCTATTTCAGTGGGGATTGGGATGTTCACTGGGGGTACGATCTGGATTTTGACCCATGGCCATTTTTCTGGAAAGGCTTCACCCTGAACCCTGAAGGCGCTGCGAGTTTGGTCGCGACACATTGATGACACGCCTCCCGTTTGCCTTTCGCGCGGCCCTGTTGCGCCTTCACAAACCGCTTGTGATGGGCTTTGCGCCTAATCTTCCATTTGCTTAAGAACAATGTTTATTTTCCTTGTTGGTTTCAAATGGAATCTATCACTGCTGGAAATACTTTTTTCCAGGGGTCTCAACCAAATGGAAGCAATAGAAACATGTTGGACAAGTGTTCTCTGGCATGCAATACGTTATGTGTTGTCTTGGTGGTTTTGCATGTTCGTGTTAAGCAGAAGTGTGCTTGCTAAGTTCTCATGTCCGATCTCGCTACAAATGCACTTGGTCAATTTTGTTAGCTTGCTGCGTTTCCCTGCGCTATGTGTCCCATTATGTTTGTTGGGGTGTTCAAGCCGTTGTGCCACCCAAACCCGTCCGACCTCCTGCTCACCGCACATGTCCTCATGCTGTTGTGCACCCTCTGGACACTCTCAGTAAACATCAACATTTGTAAACCGAACATCAATTACACCGATATATTGCGTGTCACACATTTTGGGATGACCGTTGTTGGGTGGGTGGGTGGGTGGGTGGGTGGGTGGGTGGGTGGGTGGGTGGGTGGGTGGGTGGGTGGGTGGAATTTGTTGGAATGCCCCGATATCTCTTTGCGAGTTTTGGGAATGTGCAATTCAACAAAGCCAGCCGAGTAGGGCAATCTCCCGGAGATAGGCCTTTCAATGCATTGTGTTCAGAGCCAGCTTGTACCTGGAAACTTGCATCAACGTGTCTTTCTGCCGAAATTCTTGGCCCCAGGAATTTCTTTAAAACAAAAAACAAACGCTGGCGCGCGAATTTACCTCATACCGTTCGGGACATCAACTGAGCGTTGCTTTCGGCAGAACAAGGGGAAGAGCTTGTCCTTTGTTGAGCCTCGCATGTGTTTCCAAGACTCTTCGGCGTGCTTTTGTCCTGCGCCGGCGCAGTCTTCCGGCCTGCAAGACTGGCCGCCGCCCACGTCATGCTAACGGTTTCGAAATAAATCAAAGGCTGATTTTACGTAATCGTTCTGTGTATTTCCTTGCAAATCACTCAATCTGAAAACCTCGTGTTTCCAGAAGAAACACATCGTGATTTTTTGGAGGATTACATTTTTAGAGATTTGTTGGTCTCCTGGTAAAAGGGGGTCTCCCTCCCTGTTCTATCCTTAGAAAAAGACAGCAGGCAGGGGCAAACAGAAGGTGCAGGCTTGGCCACTTCTGGGTGTTCCTTCAAAAAGTTGTTGTCACCCTACGTTATGCTTGGAGGGCGGGTCGTCCTGGGGGCTGGGTTTGTCAGATTCCTAGGGTCAGATTCCTAGAGGCTGTGTTTGTTTCCTTTGATTGGACTCGCTCCATATTTAATTATTCTTAGTTTTTGCTAGACTTAAGTTGAACTTGATACATACACTAAGTAGAATATAAGAAGTTCGGTCCCAAAATTGTTAAGCACACGTTGTTTGAATTTCTACTGAATTGCAAAGCCGATTCTATTGGAAAGAAATCCTGTGTAGCATTTATTGTGACATAGAATCATCATTAATTAAATTAAAATTCAAAAGACGAGGTTGGATTCTGTCCTTATTAAATGCCATTTAATGTGAGATATAAATAGGTAGAACTTGATAAGTATTAAGTATTGTCAGAAGGAAACAAATTAGCGTTCCCGACAATGTTGAATACATGGTCCTGTGTAACAGTTATTTTGAAGTATACTAATCAGTATTCAAATTCTAGTTCGGCATAGACATTCTGATTAGAGTCTGTCCTTATAAGCTTGTACTTAATTTCAGTCAGAAATTTGATAAAGCTATCAAGTCACAAGGAGAATTCAGATGTCCCGAAATCGTGTTTGTTTGCTTACTCTCCCCAGCGCCACCATGGTCAGAAAACACCGTAAAAACACAGTGTCTGTAGCGGTTCGCGTACTCAATTCACATCTCCAGCAAGAGCCGCTCTTTGAAATTCGGTTTGAATTTGAAAGGATGCAATTGAGACTCAATAAGGCAATACTCGATCAGAATGCTATTGCGAATTGCATCTTACATTTGGACTCTAGACGGAGTTATTTTTTGAATGGAACTTTACAATTAAATTAGAGTTTAAACATAGTTTGACTAATAAGGAATCCAATCACTGAAAAGGAATGAATCCAATCACAACTTCTTTGTTTACTAGAATGAGTCTGATAATTCTATCCAACCCCAGGTCTCGAACGAGCAGATGAAGATGATGGGCTTGGTTTTTGGTTTTGTGTTATTGTTGTTGTGTTTTTTGTTGAGTTTTTTTTGTTGTTGTTTTTTTTGGGGGGGAGGAATCTGTAAAACACAGATTTCAGGGCGTCCCCTTCTGTACGCTTACCCCGCTTACCCCTTTTCACCACCCATGTTTACCAAGCCTTGTGCCCACGTTTACGACACCTTCACCAGGTTGCTATAGATGCTTTCTGTTCGACCGCTAGGCCGGGAACTAAGCGCCTGCTGCCGCGGGGAGGGCAAGGTCGAGTTGCACGCGATGCGCCGCGTCAATCGATGGCTCGCTGGCCGCGGGGAGTGGCCGGGTCACCCGAAACGGCCAGCTGGACATGGGGCATGGGTCAAAATTAAACCAGGGGACTGCAGGGTTTAGTCCATGTCTCCACTTACCAGGGTTCCGTTTTGGGTTTACTTTTTGGACCCACACCCATATGTTTTTGTTGAGGCTGAGCGATGGTGAGCTGTTTGACCGATTTCAAGGGAAGCCAGAAAGTAAACCAAGTTCTGGGCTGTTTCCCTTTGACCATGTCAGAGACGTTCCCGGAAATTGGACTGAATCCCTAAAAGTGATTCGGGAGCCAAGAAAGGGTTCTGAGGCACGCAAAATGTTGGGAAGTGTTGTGCACTGAATGCCTTTGTCAGCTGGAATGGCGTTGGCTCAGTACTTCATAGCATCAGTAGAGCAAAGGTTCGCCTAGCCTGCCTGGGGTTCGCGAAGGGTTCGCCCAACCCCCCGTGGGTTATTATAACGGCAGTTTCGCAAACTTTGGCTGGCCCTTTTTTGTAGTTGTGGATCTGTCGTCGCAGACATTCGAATACGTTGGTTGGGTTCGCAAACGTCCGCAAAGCGTGTTGTTGGTTTATGTGCCACTTCATACTCACAGTCTAGCATGCACCTCTATTGTTGCCCAAATTAGCAATACCTGCAGGCAGCTTCTGAGCGTTTTACATAGCTTAGCGAAAGCTCACGATGTGTGAGTTGGACAATGATCAGAATATGGGCCCGCGTGTTGTGAAATCATATTTTTGTTTAATGAAAAGTCATGCGCGAATCGGTGTTGCAAAACGACCGCACTTCCCACGAAGTCACGCCAGGGTTCGTTCTGCGAAGAAGCGTCTCGAAAGTGCACCGGCAAATCCAGACCGCCACACCTGCACTGCCGTTCTAGCTTGTAGTCACGGCGTGGAGTCTAGTGCCAGTGCCACCTGCACATTTCGCAGATTGGCGGGTCAGGGGCACTGATCAAACTTGTCGGAGACCTTAGTGGCTGAGTGTGGCAGTCACTGGCCCGGAGGAACCGTAGGATGATCCAACAGTATGCATCATTGTACAAGAGCCTCGTAAGGAACTGAAGCCGGTTGCAGGAAATCCGGGCCGCGATAATTTGTCCCGAGTGGTTTGGGGACATTTCACTGTGTTGATTGCACTTGTTGCTTGACGTGTACGGATTGACGGTAAGGAAGCACCTTATCGGAGCATGTCCATTGGATCCGTTTGCTTTTCTTTTCTTATTACATGCATGTGGCAGTTGCAGTGAGCTGACTCGGGGTTTGTCCATCCCGAACACAGGTTGTCGAAGTCCAGCTTGTTGGTCAGTTTCCCGGCCTCTCTGTCAAACCCAAAAGGGCTTCCAGTTGTTTCTACCATTCTCATGGGAGAATCCTCGGGACAGCGCTTCATGGCTTTGCTTGATTTAGGCAAAGCCGCCAAAAGCCACGCGCGTTAGGCTCACCTTACCCCTGACTAGCACCACCCCAACTATGCAGGGGACATGGTTCTCTAAAAGAGCTTAAGCCTGCTGGAGACAAGAAGCAAGAAGGTTGGGGATTTGGACCACTGGGAATACTTTGGGAATTCCATAAGTGAAACACCACTTTGGTATCACAGTGAGTTGCGACAACCGGCTGCATTGAGGAAGGCAACCGACGACAAGGAGGAGCTCGTCGTGGTGTCTCGTCCAGGTTTCTGGCGTCTGACTGGTCAAAGACCCCAACTTTTGGGTGTCGCTTGTGCTTTTTGGAAGGTACCCTTTTTTGGGTTAGCTTGAAAGAAAGCCGATGGGAAAGCACAATTTTGGTGAGAGTCTACATACCCATGACAATGTTTCCCCAAACCGAGTACATTCTCGGATGCTTGGGAGGTACTGCAAAGGATTTTGATAGAAACAAGGATGGGTTGCAGCCAGGGTCGGACGAAACTTGTTTGTCACAAACAAATAAAAGCTCGCGCTGCTGGCACTGTTTTGGGTGCTGCGCCGACTGCAGAAATGGATGTATTGGAGCTTTAATATCACATTCCCGGAATTTTGCATTGCCATAATGTTTCAAATGTTGGCAGATGTTTTGGGTTGATTGTACCATACACTCGTACTATACGCACCTTGGTTGATCCCTTTTTGAAATAGGAAGGCGTCCCATTTTAGACGCAGGATCCCCTTTTCGAGAAGAACAGGGTTATCCACCAGTCTGGTTGATTTGAACCATTATCTTCATCCGTTCAAAAACAGCGTAAACAATAATGGCTTGGGAAATACATGTTTTATCCATCCAATTCTCTAGGCTATGCCGTATAAAGAGAAGTAGGATGGATAGAGCTGGAGGATGTGAGTGAATGAGAGGCTTGAAAGGGAGGGAATGCCTCTCATCGCATCCTTTTCCTTGTCGTTCATTCTCCATTCCTCATTGCCCAGCAATATCTGTCTTTCAAGTTTGGTAAGGAATGACAAGGGTGAAACGAGGAAAGAAGTTGTAGACAAGAGAAAGGGAATGAGATGAGATGATGGTTCTCTTCATCATTCATCATCTCTTATTCCCGCTCCTCTATCTCTCTTCCCAAAACCCCAGATTCTAATGCCCGGGATTTCCTGAGAGATAGACTGCAAGTCAAAAGGAATGAAATAGGATGTGGAAAGGAAAGTCACAGACTGGATACGAGGGCAGGGGATATGATGGTGTACAGCACGACATATTTGGCAATTGCTGCGAGACTCGGCCGTTTCTCAAATCCACAGTAACAGGGTGTCTCTCAAGTTCAAGGCACCCCCAAGATGGTTGGTGTCAACATGCGAAAAGGGGGACCTGTATTTTGAGAAACCTCCAAATCCGTTTGTCCTTCCAGTCCTAGGTTTCTTTGGTCTCACGTTTCTCTTTGCAAGGCTTCCCTTTGTTCCAGGATTGGGCCTGGAGTGATGTCGGCAAGCTTCACAAGGTGGGTCATGGCCGCTGTTTTGAAGTTAGCGCCCTTCAGTCCCATGTTTTTGTGTTTGAACATCCACCTTTTGGGGCAGTGAGTCTCTTGTGAAATGGGTGTGGGTCAAAATTGAAGCACCAGGGGACCGCAGGTTTTCGTCCGGGCTGACCCTATTTTTGACCCACAGCATGGCCATGGACATGTCTTCCTAGCCTTGAAGCCAAGCTTTTCTCGCGCACGCCGTGAGGTGAAGAAGCTGCCAGCTGCCCGCGTCAATGTGAACAAGGGCCTCTGGGACCTGATCCTTCAACGTCGGTATAGTTTAAGAGATCAGCATTATGTCATGTTGCATCCATCTTGGGATCTGTCGGAATAGCCAATCGGAATTTATAAGGTGACCTTGGATCAAAATGTTATACCCTCTTTCCAACCAACATGGAAGTGGACAAAGGGGTTCCAACCGAAAGGAAAGTAGTCTTCCAGAACCCTTCTGTCAGCTTTCATGATTGGAGGGAGGGTACTTTTTTTTGTTGGGGTGGTTGCTCTTTTAACCAGCAGGTTTAGTTTGACGTCACATGGACCCGGAATCAACAAACTGGGCTCCAGTGGTGCCCGTCAGAAGCATATTGTGAAAGTGCAGGCATGTCCTGGACAGGGTTCCACTTTTTGATTGCCCCAAGGTAGAGTTAAACTCAGGGTGTTTCATTTCCCCACACCTGCGTTTATTTCTTCAGACGTGTTTTCGTCAGGTTCCGTGATAGTTTTGAGGGGCATTGAGGGGGAACTAGGGACTCTTTAAATGGCCTTTAAGCTTCGCATTCAATCCGAGGAGGGGTGTGTGTGTGTGTGTGTGTGCGCGTGATAGCTGGTTCCACATCAAAGCCCAGTCTTGTATGGTGCAAACCCCATATTATATATATATATGTATGTAATGTATGTATGTATGTATGTATGTATGTATGTATGTATGTATGTATGTATGTATGTATGTATGTATGTATGTATGTATGTATGTATGTATGTATGTATGTATGTATGTATGTATGTATGTATGTGTATGTATGTATGTATGTATGTATGTATGTATGTATGTATGTATGTATGTATGTATGTATGTATGTATGTATGTATGTATGTATGTATGTATGTATGTATGTATGTATGTATGTATGTATGTATGTATGTATGTATGTATGTATGTATGTATGTATGTATGTATGTATGTATGTATGTATGTATGTATGTATGTATGTATGTATGTATGTATGTATGTATGTATGTAATGTAATGTAATGTAATGTAATGTAATGTATGTATGTATGTATGTATGTATGTATGTATGTATGTATGTATGTATGTATGTATGTATGTATGTATGTATGTATGTATGTATGTATGTATGTATGTATGTATGTATGTATGTATGTATGTATGTATGTATGTATGTATGTATGTATGTATGTATGTATGTATGTATGTATGTATGTATGTATGTATGTATGTATGTATGTATGTATGTATGTATGTATGTATGTATGTATGTATGTATGTATGTATGTATGTATGTATGTATGTATGTATGTATGTATGTATGTATGTATGTATGTATGTATGTATGTATGTATGTATGTATGTATGTATGTAATGTATGTATGTATGTATGTATGTATGTATGTATGTATGTATGTATGTATGTATGTATGTATGTATGTATGTATGTATGTATGTATGTATGTATGTATGTATGTATGTATGTATGTATGTATGTATGTATGTATGTATGTATGTATGTATGTATGTATGTATGTATGTATGTATGTATGTATGTATGTATGTATGTATGTATGTATGTATGTATGTATGTATGTATGTATGTATGTATGTATGTATGTATGTATGTATGTATGTATGTAATGTAATGTATGTAATGTAATGTATGTATGTATGTATGTAATGTATGTATGTATGTATGTATGTATGTATGTATGTATGTATGTATGTATGTATGTATGTATGTATGTATGTATGTATGTATGTATGTATGTATGTATGTATGTATGTATGTATGTATGTATGTATGTATGTATGTATGTATGTATGTATGTATGTATGTATGTATGTATGTATGTATGTATGTATGTATGTATGTATGTATGTATGTATGTATGTATGTATGTATGTATGTATGTATGTATGTATGTATGTATGTATGTATGTATGTATGTATGTATGTATGTATGTATGTATGTATGTATGTATGTATGTATGTATGTATGTATGTATGTATGTATGTATGTATGTATGTATGTATGTATGTATGTATGTATGTATCGTATACACTCATAGTGTATATGTGTATATATATATATGTATATATATATACATCATATATATATAGTGCATATCAGTATGTACAATTGATCTCCCTTGTTTTTCGATAGAAGCCAATTCGCAGTCGCCTGGACCTCCGCGGGCACAAGTGAAAACATGGAGCCGTTCGCCAAGTTGCGCGGAATTGTTGATCGAGAGATTCATCCTGGGGATGAAAGAGCAGTTTCAATTTGGAGAGGGTCTACCGGGAAAGTACTGATGTCACATGGCCCCCTCTTTAGGATCAAGAGGGCTTCTACTACCCCAAACTAGCCTGGGACAAATAGTGTATGCCACTCCCCAACGCAACGACATATCTGGAAATCTCTCAAAGGGGAACTCCCACAATGAGTGGCTTCCTCTTGTATTGCTTTTTGCATTTTCTGAGGGTTCCTCTTTCAGCTGTCAAGGGACACAAAGAGAGAGACACACCCTCACGCCATTTCTGCTTGGCCCCGTTGTAGGGTGAACTCCCTCTCACTTGTCCAGTGACCCTGGTAAAAAAAGGGGCTCGTCGAAGTCCTCAGATGTGGGCCAGCGCAGTTTGTGTTGCACGGGTGCCCTGAATGGCGGGTTTGAACATATGTTATGGGAGAACACCAAAAGGGTCACTGTCCAATGGTCATGAGTTGACCACACTTCTTTACCGTTGCTTGAAAGGAGCACAGCTTTTGACGACACATGAGTGTGTATTTCTTGAGGGTACCCTTTTCAGGGGCAGTTTTCAATGCAAACCAAGAGGCAACCACCCATTTGTGAGTTCCCCAATTTCAAGGCAGACCCATATATTTCCTTCGGCAGGCATGGTTGGCTTCATGGCTCCATGGCTCCATGGCTCCATGGCTCCATGGCTATGGATGTGGTGGATCCACGGGTTGCCACGGGTCGAGGCAAGCCTGCGAGCGAGCACGCGCTGCACCAGCGCGTGATCGCCCGGGACGCGGAGGATCCGCTGGCGGAGATCGGGGTCTTTAGCTTCCTGCGACCAGGCCGCAGGTCCCTTTTTGGGCGCGACAAGCCTGGAACAACCAGTTGGGGTACCCCTTTTAGGTTGGTTTAATGGGAAGCCAACATGAAACCCGCGATTGAAGGGGTTCCCCGAGTTTGACATACCCAATTTTCAGCTAGGCTGGGGACGTCACCACAGGCGGTTTGCGACGTCACCCATGATGAAGGGGACCCCTTGATCCAACCTCATATGTTTTGGTCTTTGCGTTCGCCCGTCAGAGTTGGTCCATTTGGAGACGTGGGACACTCTAAGTTTTCCACCAAAGCCAGGGACATGCATGATTTACCTAGAGGCTAGAGGGAATTTGACCATGACAATATGAGCCCCATGGTAGAACTTCACAAGTTGTGGCGCAACGGGTCCAAGGCCATGCATGACCTATGGCGCCCAAATCCTTGATGGGAGAACCAAGAATAACTCGGAGATCGGGAGGGCGGTTGTCATCTTAGTAGTATTCGACTGTGGTATCGCCGAAAAACACCTTTCACTATTCGGCCGATCATTGCAGAACTGCTCTGAGTAAAAGATTGAGTCAGACTTCACGAGCTCTCGAACAGCGCGACTAGATTCATGTGTTGGACTGTATGGTAGAAGTCGCCAAACTATGCACTGCGTGAGGCTGTTGTACCCCTTGGCCGCTCCTAGGCTAGATGTTGAGGTCATGTTGAGCTGACTAGATGTGACTGAAACTCAACGGTAGATCATTGTTGGTGTTGAGAGCCGCATCGTGGACATTGTCACCTCAATCCCCCTGTTCGCCCAAGTCACCCTCGCGCAGATCGTTTGAAGCAAAGCCATAGCAATTTCTTTCAAGCACCTGCAACTTTTAACGCTTGGGGATACTCGTCTGGAGTAAGTCACCGTGCATCTCGCCAGCCCAGCAAGCCCAGCAAACAACAAAGATTCACCATGACCCCTCCCCTTACGGCTTTCTCGAAAACCCAAATCTGCCTGTTGGCTGCTAGATCCCCGGGGCCAACATCGGGAACTTGTCGGCTGTTTTTGAAGGTGTCCCCAAATCGGCCATGCGTTGGCAGCCCGAGGTTGCAGACTACCTGAGTGCAAATTGACAAATGTTTATTTCAGGAGGCGATGGATACGAAAACTGATCATGAGAGAGTATGGCTGTGGGTCAAAACCAATGGTACCATTTTGGGGTAGGTGAATTCACCACCCATTCTAGGACCTATGTTAGTGGTTGGATTGGGATGTTCACTGGGGGTACGGGATTTAATAACCCATGGCCATATGACTTTTGCAGCACTCCACCAGAGGCACGGCTCAAAAAATATGTCGCATCGCCTGGCTGAGGCGGCGATGCGACAACATCCCGCAGCAGCTTGGAGAATATTTTCCCGGGTCCAGGGTGTGGCTCAAAATTTAAGAGCTTGGGTTACGCAGGTTTTGGTCTTTGTTTCTATTCAAGGGCCACACAATGGGTACCACTTTTTTGAGCCACAGCCATGTCACCGATTTTGCCCCTGGCAAACGGCTGAGCTGCGCTGATTCTGATCCTGGCAGCCATGACAATCTCAACGCTTGCAGCGGAAACACGGCGCAATGAGGTTTGGGTGTGCTCAACTACGGAATATGTCTATATAGTTCTACCATGTTATGCACAATAGTTATGGCTTGGAATGAACATTTCCTGCTGATTACTGTGTTCCGCATGCTACCAGAGAGATATCTTGTTCAGCAAACCAAGAGTTAGGACAGTGGGTCACCTGAGTGAAGTTCAGCCAAGTCTCTCGAGATTTGTTTGAAATTATTTGTTTTGAAGTGTTGAAGGATAGAGGTCGTAGCTGGCAACATGGTTGTTTCTAGTGCGCCCAGGTACATCCTCGAGATGCTCTCGGCATTTCAAGTGGAGAACGAGGTGTGGCTGGTTCTGGAGCATGCTGATGGCGGGGATTTGTTTGGCAGCTCGGTGTCAATTGCTTGATAGGGCTTCATTTGCGATGAGTCCATAGCCCGGTGGTCGCAACAGCCCGGTGGTCGCAACCAGGCGTTATTGGGCAAATCCGATCCGCGAAACAGGCAGGTTTTGCGGGCTTTGATTGCATTGCGCTTTGCGCAAGATGGTAATGTTTCCTCAGATTAATCAATCTGGTGGGGTTTCTTTGGTGTTCACAGGAATAGTGGTGAAGGATCCCCTCTGAGCTGGGACACCTTTTAAAAAGGAAGCGGTTGGTTCAGCCCATGACAAGAGGGTAGAGAAACACCGGGGCAGAGCTGGCCTGTTCGAGCTTAGGCTGGTCGACTCTGGGTGAATGCACAGCTTAGCAAGGGATGCAAAAGGGACCATGGAAATCTTGGTCAGGTAAATAGCAAAAGGACCAGTTCGTCAACCCCCTGAAGCAAACCCAAAAGCACAAAATGGGACCTCATCGCAAAGGACCAACATGTCTTTATGAATGCAACATTTTGCGGGTGAAATGCGAGGTGTTCGGGTGGCTGTTAGATACTCTACTTTGAGCGACCGCTTGCCGGTGCGATGGACCGGACCTTTCAGTTTGTTTGTTGTTTGACTGGCGCTTTGGGTGGAGGTCCAGTTAACATACACCAACAACAAGAGCGCCATGTCTTTCTGTTTTTGCCTGCCACTGCAGGTTAGAGGTGCCGGCGCTGCGCTTGTGGATATCAGGGGGATTTGGGTATGAGTCAAATGCATTGATATTTTATGGGCTTTGATCGAGGTCAGGGTTGTTGACTTCCTCAGAATTAGCACCCCTTTGTGATTGTTTTGCTTTTTGGGGGCCTTTTTTAATTTTCCACTAACCAGGCCAAAAATATAGTGTGTTGCCGGGGTCCTAATTCCAGCCAAGTTCACAGGTTAGTTTCTTTTGAGATGCACCAAATCAAGAACCCCCTGCTCACCTGTTGTTTGAGTGCTTCCAAAGATAGGGAATGGGCGGGTTCCCTTCGGTTTCCTGTTTTGAGCCAACCAAAGAGAGGACTCCGTGTCCCAATGTGCAAGCCAACCCCTGGACTGGCCTCACTTTGGGCGTGCCTTTGTCACCTTCAGGTTCGATGAACATGGCCAAACCTCTGGGTCGTTGCGCGATTCGGCGCGAGTTGCAACCGTATTAATCAACCCCAGTTTATTATTAGGGGGGTGGGGGCCTGGTCTGATTCCCCACTCAACCCAGTTGAACCCCCCCACCATTAATGGACTGGTTGGTTGGAAAGTATGGGGTCAACATTATTTGCGGGAGCTTCCTTTGGGAATAGTTCATGTATATAGCAGGTGATTCTTTAATTATCTTTAATTACAGTTGGGTACATTCAGGGTGGCTTCCTTTCGGGATGGTCACTGGGATCCAGGGAACCACCAGTTCGAAGGTGATTCACTTACCTTTGGAGAGGTTCTTTGGCGAAAATTGACAAATTACAGTTGCGAGTTCTCAAAGCAATATTGAACCACCATTTAGAAAAGTTTAGAATTTAACTTGAACATATTCCTTGAACATTTCCCTTGAACATTTCATTGCGGGGTCATTTTCCTTGAACATTCAGAGTTGCTTCCTTTGGGATCCACGGAACCACCGGTCAGACCGGCAGCGATCGCCTCCGTTTTTGCCTCGGCGATCGATCCGCCGATTCCGCCGATTCCGCCGATTCCGCCGATTCCGCCGATTCCGAGGCGTCATCTCCTCCAAGCGGCCTGGGGCGCAGATGCTGTTGCTTTGGACCTGGCAGCTGCTGCAGGCGGTGCGCTTCCTGCACAACCAGGGCCTCTTGGCACACCGGAAAGACGTGTAAACTAATATTGCCGTGGTTGTCAACACCAATGGAACCATTTTGGGGGGGGTTTTCGGTGCACCACCCATTTTAGAGCCTATTTTAGTGATTAATCTAATGTAATGGTGATATAATATAACAAACAATTACAATGGTGAATGTAATGAATCTTACAATGGTTAGTATAATGAATCTTATAATGGTTAATATAATGTAATGATTACACAATACAACGAATATTGCAATGATTAATATCATGATTAATTCAATAGTGGCTACTCCTGTCATCAGTTTCTTTGGTTTGTATTCAGTACACCCATTTTAATTAGCAGGCCCTTGTAAAGAAAGACGTGGGTTTGGTTTGGCTCCCTTTGGCTCTTGGGTCCAAAAGATCCTCCTTTGTAGGAAGATCGAACAAATGACACGTACAAGAGGAGGCGCATTATTTTGGCAAGCCATCTCAGCGGTGTTTCAACCAAACTTTGCATCGCAAACTTAGGCCCTTTTTTGTTTGGTTCCTAAATCACGAGAGGCAAAAAGCCACCATTTCTGCGTTCCTTATTCCATTTGGCCAGACTTGCCTCTTTGGTGTTTTGCTTTTGGATTGCTGTTCTGTTCCCTTAGTAGAACAAAAGTAGGAACAACACCCACTTTTTGCAGTCTAAGTCTGGCCCGGCGTTTGTTCGATTTCATTCGCGCTATACCGGTGGAAATCTTTGCTACTGCTTTGCCCGAGGAATTGACCTTTGATCTGGGTTCTGAACAGCAACCATGAGTTTGACGACATAAGCAAGTCGCAACACATGTCGGGACTGTTGGTTTGGGGGAGGACCGTTTGGGGAGGACGGTGTAGGGACGGCACAAGCCACACCGCCCACAAGGAAAAGGGAGCACAGCCTACTTCTCCCATGCCAAACAAGTAAAGTTGTCGGCTGGCGAAAGTGTCCCAGAGGACACCAACAGGGGATAGATGGATGTATTTTCCCAAGTGTGTCCACACCCTCTTGTTTGACACCTGAGCAGCTCTAAAACCCCCCCGTTACATCCCAAGCAAGAGTTGTGTCATAACAAGGCCGCGCGTAAGCAAAACCCTGCACGGCGTAAGCCGGCGTAAGCACTGTTTGGGGAAACATGCTGCGTAGGCACCTGCGTAAGCTCTTCTTCGTGGTGGCTTGGTAAGTTTTGTAAGCACGCGCGGAAGAGTTGTTTCACACATGTGCTTATGTGTTTATTGGTGGCTTGTGCTATTGCTGTTGCAACCTAGTCGAGCTTTGCAACTTGCCCGGAGACTTTGGCTGCAGGAAGACGTCTAAGACCGCATGTGCACACCAATAGAAAACACAACCAGCAGAACTTTGATTGGGAGCTTTGGGGCTCATGCTAGGTGCTGTTGCAACCTGTACTAGGACAAACAAAGGCTTCTGAAACCGCTGATCTAGGAAAACTAAAGCGGCTCGGGCGCGTAAGCTCGCGTAAGCAGGCGCGTAAGGTTCGCGTAAGCTCGTCTAGCTGGGCTGCCCGCTAGCCCTAGCGATGGATGCCGCTGCCACGTAACCCGTTTCTTGATTTGCAGTTATAAGAACAAACATGCCAAGCCGATGAAACTCGTGAGGGCAGTTCTTCGTCATCTTCTTCCTCAGGGTCACCCACTTCACCTTGATGGTGGCTGCATGAGAAAAGGAGCCCGCGTAAGCAATTCTTGGGGCGAAACGCTCAAAACGCCCACGCGTAAGCGATGCGTAAGCTTAACATGATCGCTGACTGCCGCGTAAGCGAAAACATGGGTTGCGTCAGGAAAGCGTACGCTCGCGCGTAAGCAACTTGATACGACATAGGGATTCATGGGAGGTTTATAGAGTCGCTCACCTGGAGAATCACAGCGTCTCCCTCCATAGGGTAGAATGAGAAGTCTCAAAAAACACAAAACGTTGGAGAACAATAGGGGACTCTCAAACAAAGCGAAACGGCCGCGAGTAAGCAATTTCGACCGTGCCTCAATTGAGGTACCTGAGAGAACCCCAGGTTCAGGTTCCGAGATTGATGAAACGTCCGCCTTTAGCGAACTAGGCGCAAAGAAAAAGAGATCTAGAGCGACCCTCAGGCAATCCGAAGGTGTTGTGCATGGTGGCTGCCCGTAGACCGGAGAAAGACTTTGAGTTAGACCCAAACGGGGTGTGCCCAAGGTATGCTTTCTCCATTCAGCATCTTTTTGTTGCCCTTTCTGTGCGGGTGTCCTGCTAGAAGATAGACTCGACAGATCAAACAGGCCTGCAATTGACCGAAGGGGTCACTGGTTGCCAAAGGATGGGATTTTCTGTGAGAGGCGAATCATCCCAAAACAGGTTGGTTTCTTTTATTTACCTGCACTGGTCCTGAGGTCGCCCCTGAGTTTAAATCAATCAAAAGAACAAGCAATGGCTTGGATTTGGCTTTGAATCCCTGGTTCTTGAGGCTTTTTTGGGAAAGCCACTCCAAGCCAGCCGGCCAAAGCACCCGGGCACCGGTCACAAGCTGAGCTGAGCTCGAGGCATCTGCCACCGAGACATCTCCCTGGAGAACGTGCTGCTCAGCGGCGGAGATGTGAGGCTCATGGACTTTGGCCAGGCGGTGACTTCCAACGAGTCAGGCGCGAGACGGCTAGACGACCGCGCGCGGGGACGGACGGCGCGTGGATCGCTCCCGTTTTCCTCGGTTTGGGCGGGGTGTGTGGCTCGGAAAGGGACGGTAAGAGAAAGCCGCAGGGCGGGAACCCTGGAATTCCATTCATGAGGTTTCTTGGGGGAGAGGGACCCCTGAAATGGATTGAAGGGCCCCCGGCTTTTCTCTCAAGCTGTCCAAAACATGGGGAAGCTCTTTGATTATTGGGGTGGAGTTGCTGGAATTCCATTCATGTTTTTGCTTTTTTCGCCGGAAGGGTCCCAATTGAACATGTAGGGCGGTTGGGGAGTGGGCGGCTGGGGAGTGGGCGGTGAAAAGGATAGCCCTTATTGATTGACATGAATTCAAGGAAAGCGAAAAGAACGCAAACTGAACAGATGAATGATGACAATAGCGATGGTGCTACTGGGGATCTGGGCTGCTTGGCCTGCAGGACCGTTTATTCTGTGGCTTTCCCTGCTTGTGCGAAGAACCAATCAACACGTGTTTCAAGCGCTGGGGATAGGTTAATTCAGGCACCGCGCCTTGCCCGTAGGCTCATGTTTGGCTTCAGGTGCTTCAGTTTGTCCGGGGTGAGGCTTAGTCGATGCATCCATCGCAATGGTTCTGACTGCTTAAGCTTTCCAGCCAGCCGATTGAATTTGTAGCACAAGACTCGTTTACAACAAGACAATTCCTAACAAGACTCGTTTATGCATAGAACCCGCGATCATATGTGTGTGCGTGAGTGAAATTCGGAGAGAGAGAGAGAGAGAGAGAGAAGCAAAAAAGTGCGCAGGATACTGTTGGCTGGTGATGTGGTCCGGGAAAGCAGCGCCGGCGACGCGAAAATTCGGCAGGCGAGCTGCTGCGGTACTTTGTGCCAGCGGGGAAGCCCTACTATCGCCCGCCGGAGACGTACATCCCCAACACCCGTGCCGCGGCGAGAGGAATCCTTTCTCCAAGCTTTGGTGCATTTTGCTTGGATTTTAAGACTTTAACTTTTGCCAACTAATGGGTTTTCCATTAAACCACTAAAAGTTAAACTTCTAGCAGGGGATCAGAAAGCAAGCGAGCAAGAGTTGTCCTGTTGCACCCTGGGATTGCACGAGGCCCTTTGCCCACCTTGTCATTCAACGCGAAAGGGGGGTGGCAGTGCCCCATGCTGTCTTTCAAGGATGCGAAAGACCAGCATGGAGTATCGGACCACAGCCGCTGAGGTGTTTCTGTCAACTTGCCCACCTGAAGGGGCAGCGCCTGTGACCTTTTTTGGAGAACGTTCTTGTTTGCGGGCAGGGCTCTTACTTGTTTTGCGGCATCTAACGTGGAAACGCGCAATCGCCCAGCCAGAAGCACTCCCTCAGGACTCCCTCATGATATATGCGTAATGTATAATCAACTAGCTTTTTTTGTTGGGGGGGGGGGGCGGGGGGGGGCAACCCCCAAGGAAGCGTCTGGTGGCGAAACCAGCAGAGGGGTTCATGGCCCTCATATTGAGGGTCTCGGGATCCTAGGAATCAGGGTGGGGCAACATATGGTTTAAACACCACCTTCACAAGAACTCATCATCATAACCAACGGTTTAAACACGTTTAAACCAATGGGTAGCCCCACCCTACCAGGAACTGGTAAATTCTGCCGCTGTTCGGCTTCAGCCCTCCGGCTTCCCTCAGGTGCCATAGAGGTCATCGCCCCGAAGAATTCTGGGCTGGGGCAAGTGGCCTTGGCAGCCACCCCGGCGCAGGAGCTCGTTCAGGGGGTTTGGGGTCTCAACTTTGGTGCATGTTGCCAAGGGATGTTAGGACTTCAACTTGTTGCCAACTAATGGGTTTTCCGTTAGACCACTAAAAGTTGCACTTTTAGCAGGGGAGCAGAAAGCAACCGAGTCAACATTCTGGGGCTTACCGAGTGCCTTTAAAGGGAAGCCGCGCGGAACACCAAGCACTGAGGAGTCCCCCAAAAATCAGAAATCTATTTTTTCTTCGGAGCATCAAGCAAAAGAAGATCCGCCGAGCACCTTTTGGGCTCCCCGGCTGTTGAGAACCGAGATTGCTCGTACAGGGTGAGGCCCCTGGAATTGGAGAAAGCCGTGTTGGATCCGGTGCATATTGGTGAGGTGTTGTCCCTGGTTTGCCTTCAACTACCAACCAAAAGGGGACACCATTTAGAGAACCCCCCATATAATGTAAGTACCTACTGGGTAAGTGATTGCTATATTGAATTCATGGCCAAGGTCACCTCCAGGCGAAAAGGTTTGTTCGAAACCCTCTAGTATTGGTTCATCGGGGATGGTGCCAACCGAGACTTGTCAGGGCTCCTTTGAACATGTTTAGCAACCTACGGTGAATTTGGGCGGGACATGGGGGACTCAATGCGCGTCCCACAAGAACGGGGCGACTGGGGCGACTCACGAATGTCCGCATGTCCGTTGCGGGTAAATGTATATTTTGGCCGTGGCTCCAATCGGTGTTTTCAAGCAAAGGGACTGCTGCAACTGTTTTTTTTGTTCAGTGTCACTTTGCACATCCATCAGAGGCAGATGCTGTGAAGCCTTCGCAAGACACCTGCACCATCAATTGATAAACTTGCCAGGCAGGAAAACGATCTGTGATGAAGGTTCCTCTTTGGGAAACTGTGGTTTATTTCTCTTTCAAAAAATCACAGAATGGTTAGCTAACACCGATGATGGCTTGTCTATATGGGCGCACAGCAATATCAGGGTATCTGTTCGTTTAGGGGCCCCTCTCGGTTCCTTGCGGTTCTAATCCATTTCAACCCAAGCTTCAAGCCTGTATCCTACGACGTGCGGGTTCATGAGTCCAGTGACAGATGTCCGCCATGTGGGTGTGTCACAAGAAAACACCAACCGTAATCCGGCCATTGTCCCTCTCCGATGTCAGGGAACACCGGGTTTAGTTTTGGGAACCGATTGAACCAGGTTTTCACCGGACAACATGGCGCAGGGCTTTCAGGGTTCCATGTCCGAAATTTTTGAAGGACTTCCTTTGCCATGTGCGGCTTTTGGAGTCCGCGCGCCCGGGGCAGCTCGTAGCGGCAGAGCCCTGGGGTGCCTTGGCTGAATGTCGATGTGGAGTCGTGGATGGACAGTATCCGCTTCGTGCCAGTTGGGATTTGCGGATCTTCCCAACATTCATTTTGTGTTTTTCATCTATCGCCCGTCCACAGCAGTGTACAGCATAGATAGTAGAATTGTGTTCAATCTGTGTGCATACGGAATATATATATATTCTGTGTATGAACTTGAAGCATTGTACACACTTATACGAACGTGTATACATGTAATTCTAGTTGGATTAGGCTGTAAATGCAAAATGATTTTCCACGTTTCTTTGTTTTTCAGGGACCCAGCAGCACCCACAAAAACAATGGGAAGTGGCTCAAGAAGACTTGATACGGCCGAACGAGACCACAGGCCTTGAGAGAGAGGGCAGGGTCTTTGATGTCTTGTCAAAATCAGAGGCTGGGGTTGCTTTTCTAGATATCCAAAAACAACCATGGAAGCTGAAACGGACCTAAAGACAACTTTCCTCTAAAACGGGCCATTTGGCGGGTTCCAATATTTGTGGTTGGGAGGCTAAGCGAAGCAGTTGTGCAATGGCACTTAAAAAGGGTAGCTGACTGAGGCTACACAGCACCGCCGGTGGACGTTTTTGCCTGTGCAGCCACTTGGTATAAAATTATTGTCATAGGCACTTTGCCGCTTATTGGGCAAAGTCCCACACCTCAGCCGTCCAATGCCGACTTACTGCCGGTTGGTTTCATTTTGTTAGTCCAAGTCGAGTCATGGACCCAAAAAGGTCAACCTTTTCTTTTGAACCCTGTGAGCTGCCAATAACTTGTACTGGATGGCAAAAGCAGCCATGCTTCCCAAAGTAGGCAGACTAGTCTGAGATGTTCGGCTCAAGAAAAGACAGTTGCGATCCCCCATAGCTGTGTCTACAGCTCGCTGATGATTCTGGTCATTTTCAACTGGTGGTTGCCGAGACAAGAACTCCTTCGTGGTGGAACAGTATGAAGAGTCATTTCACGGTATATTAGATTGCAGTATACAAGTCAAGGGAAAGAGCTACGTGGCCCCAATACATACCCTTTTTCCCTCCTATATATTTGTGCAAACATCGCAGAACTGCTCGTGCAGGGATTCCTCAGGTCAGTTTGACTATGCTACTGGCAATTAGATAGAATTAGTTCACATCTACATACCCTTTTGTAGGTTGGTACGTTTGATTATGAAATGGAGTACATGGCCAAAGCACATACCCGCAAGGTGTACTGATCTTCCACGTCAATTCTGCAAGGTGAGCATGCTCATCATGTTCTTCGCTTCACCGCCCTGGCGTCAGGCGGCGACTTTCACGGCGGGGCTTTGGTGCCGAATTGGCCCGGGAAAAAGACTTTGGACACAGTTGCCTTTTTTTTCCGCTGAGTCTACCAAAGGTGATTGACCTTTTGGATTGGGGAAGAGCAAGCCAAAATTACAACCAGGGTGTGCTTTTCCCTGGCCACTGGAGGTTTGCAGCAGGTTGATTGGGGCCCCAACCCAAGCTGGAGAGGGGCGGCCGAATCTGCAACAGGGTTGCGGGCCGAACAACGACAGCCAGGGATGAATGCTGGTTTGTTTTCCTTTGGCTTTCTTTGTGTCATGCTTTGTGGA